>VXAZ01007362.1:825271-966054 GCA_013399875.1 Gymnorhina tibicen
GGCGGCCCGGGAGGCGGCGGCCCCGCGGGCGGGGGCGCGGGGCGGGGGCAGGGGCCGAGCCCCGCCGCGGTGAAAGGAGCGCGGCCGCGCCGTTGCTGTGGGCTCTCGGCCGTCCCGGGAGGTGGGATGGAGTTACGGCCTGGCCGAGGCGATCCGGAGGGGCGGGTGCCTGGCGGTGGGTGCTGAGGGGAGCGGGGAGCTGCGTGTGCCCTGCCCGGGAGTGTCCGGTGCGGCGCTGCCGGGCTCGGGCGATGGGCTTGGTGCCATCCCACCCCGGGAGCACCGTGTCCGCAGCACCTCGCGGGTACCTGTCCGGCTCTGCAGCCGGGAGGTGCAGGGCTTTCGCTCCTCTGGTCATCGCTGAAAGTCATTTAGCACATGAAAATTCAGTGTCTCTCACCTCCGTGATATCTTTGGCCACTAGTTTGTCTGGGACAGAATTTCCCTCAGTGCTCCCACCCAGCCCTACTCTCTGAGGACAGTCTCACCTGCATCTTGTTGCCGTTCAATTGCGTGTTTTGCTTTCTAATACAAACGTTTTGAAAAACGCAGTTACTGTTTGACAACAGGTTTTGTGACCCCTGGCAACAGGGAGCAACGTGTGAGGGCCTAGTGAGCACAGTTAAATTCAGAGACCTTACAGGAAAGGATAATTTGGAAAAGGAGAGGGTTAGACTAGGTGTATAGTCCCACTGTATGTGTTCAGCCTTAATGGGCAACCTATATATATTTTATGTCAGTGAACACATGTGTTTGTACATGGTAATTTCCAAAGTATAGAAATGAAAGTGACCTCATTAAGGTAGACAGTGATATTAAAAATGGGTACTGGTGCAGCAAGTTGAAGAGTTGAGTCCTGCCTGAATTTCTGCAGGTATAGAAGATTTAAAAAAAATGTGTCCAAATAAAAATCACAGGAGAGTCATCTCTCCTGTAGAGCCATGTATTTCAGCCGAGGGCTGTAAATACAACAAGTATTTGGGGAGCTTTGCCACACACACAGCTTTTGAGAGAAAGAAAGGGAGGAGAGAATGTTGTCCAAAAGGAGTGAGTTAGGAGAGACAGACCGGAGAACAAAAGAAAAGTGGTAGAGAAGGAAAAGGAAAAATGGTAGTATTTACCAAGGGGGAAGGTAATGATGACCTTTGCTTTGTCTTTTGCTTGGTTGAACCACATTTCTTAAGCATGAGAAATCTCAAAATTACTTTAACAATTCCAGGAACTCGCAGGTGGAAAGAGTAAAGTGATCTGCTGGAATTACTCTGAGAAAGAGAGACAGGTGGATCGTGTACTTAAGAAGGGCAGAGGAACTTCATACAGCAAAAGGTAAGAATAATGATTTTTTTTTTTGTCCAGGTTTCTGACTTTGCAAATAATGGGTGTTTATTGGTAAAGCTTTACAAGTAACCTTAGTATTCTGTAACTGCAAGGTTAAGTGATTCTTTTCTGATGAGAAGCCCTTCACATAGCTTTTATCGGAGCCAGTTTGAGCATATGTTTTAAATATACCTTCAGTGAATATTGTGTGTTCTGAAGTATTTTATGGCTGGTAGAATTTAACTGTTGAGACCTAGTTTTACTTATTACCATTTTCTGAAATTTCTGCTTCATTATCCCATTTTTCCCCTGGATAGTTCCAATATCTTGTTCAAAATGTTCCAGATGGAGTCATTCCAGTCCTTTATATAACATTATATTAAGAAGAGAAATTAATAGATGATGTGAATTTAAATTCATTGTAGTTTTTACAGGGTTATTACTTTAAATGCTTTTTTTTGCCTTAAGCTGCTTTTATCTTACTAGATGTGCATGGTTAGTACAAAAACCTGTTGAATCTGTTTGGAGTTGCAAGTGAGTAATGAGCTTTCATAGGGGTTTTGGTATTTGCTTTTGGTATTTTTCCACTGTATAACTGTATTTTATGTGGGGTTATTTATTTTGGGGAAAATATAGGCCAGAATGCTTTCATGTTGTGTAAGCAGCTTTGTTTTACGTTTATGGACCTTATAGCATGATTTTGTATCATGCATTTCATCATGTAAATAAAATAGAGGTTTTTTTCTCAATCTAAGAAAAACTCTCCAGGGTACTTAAAATCTCAAGTCTAACAATTCTAAATAAAATATAAATAGCAGAAAATATGTGTGCTATTACCAAAGGTGAATAAATATTTTGTTGAAAATCTCCTGTCACAAAACTATCTTACTTGGTTTGTAGAAACCTTGTCCCATATATTGGAACGCTCACCAGAAGACTTAACAATTTCTAGCAGTGTGTAAATAAGGCCCTATAATTAGCAATCCTTGTGTATTGTTCAGCCTTTTGTGTGATGAGTGGTAAAGGGACTTTAGCAGGTTTTCTCAGGATTGAAGATAATGATCCAAAATGTACAGCAGTGAATATGAAAAAGAAAATTCATTCTGATCTTAGCAGATGATCAGCTTATGCTTGGCATCTTAGATGCACTTTATTGTTTTTGGTCACTGTGGCTTTCACATGCTAACACCAATCCCAAATTATCTCCTCTTGGTGCAGTACCTGACATTTAATCTCAGGAACAGGAAATTCTGCAACTTGTGTCTGTACTTCTGTAACCTCTACTTCATTTCAGTGCCTCTATCTTAGCTTTTCTTAGGGTCTTCCTAAGTTTAATTTTGATAGAACAAAGACTCCGTAATTCCCATTACAGAATGTGTTACTCCTTTCTGTGGAGCTAAAACAATGCCTGGTACATCATTTATAAGGACTCAGGTCTGATTTCATCTAGATAGGCAAGCGTTGCTGTGTTCCTTGTCACATTCACTTAGCAGCTGATTTTACAGGGTTCAGTACACAGCAATAGGGGCTGGGATATCTTGTGTCAAAATCAGGTCAAGGGACCTGATCAGCTACAGTTCCTTTCCAAAGTGGGGATAGATGTGGTGCAGTATGTTCCAGGGAAATGGGGGTCAAAACTGAAATTTCAGCTGTTAATAACCCATGAAATACAATTCAATACAATTATTTGTATTGCATGGTCACTATTTAATAGTTGACATTCATAAAAATCTGTACTGTGTTGACATTTGAACATACATTGCATTTTACTGCATTTTAGAACATCAGACAATGTGAAATGTGATGCTGCAACTGTATTCTTTTGGCAGTAATTCCATCATAAGGACTTCAGCCAGCCTTCTACATTTTACCCCCTTTGTCTTAATTTTATTCTGTCTCTAATTCTAATATTATAGTTGAAATAATGCATAATACTTCCATTTAGCCACGCTGTTGTGTATTTCTTTGTACATATCATAAGAAACTATGACTGTCTTAAGTTTGGTTCAGTAAACAAATCTCCAGTTTCTTTAGATGATTCTCTTATTTCCAGATTTGTTGCAACACTGTGTTTTCTAAACAAGTCTCTGAAAATGTGAATCTTTGGCTCTTATTTTTTTACACACACCCTGCCCCCCCCGACCCTTCAAGTAGAGCATATTTCTGGTTTGTAACACGTCACTGACATCACTAGCCTTGTCAAAAATTTGGGCATTGTAAGAAGTCATAGTCATAGACTGTTGGTGACTTACAGCAAAGGTTTTTTGTGTCTGAGAAGTATTTAAAAGAGGTATATACAACAGGCCAAAGCATTAAATATTCTTTTCAGTAGTCTACAGTGTAGACACCCCTAGACCCCCACTGCCCCTAACACATGCACTGTCCTGCCTTGTCCCTTTTACATTAGATATTGCTGCTGAATTTTCCACGTATTTGCACTGGGCATCAGTTGTGTGAGCATGGGACAGGCCAGGTCTGCTAGTGACTTTTATCTGCTAAGTGATTTATTTCTAAACTTATAGATGGCTAATATTCAGATACCATCCTGGTTCTGCTTTTCTGAAGGTTAAAAGAAGGTTGCAGCTATAGGCTGAGCCCCAAGCTAGCTGATTTAGAAACATCTTGTGTAGCTCTCCGTAGCAATCTTTTTTGATTGAGATACGTGGCTTCATGCTGAGGTAATCTGCAGGGGAAGGAGAGCTTGTAGTAATGAGCTCTCCTTCCCCTGCTGATTATTATGTCCAATCCACAGGCAGCTCTGCAGTATGTGGCTGCATAAAACACTTTTAAAGATAAGACTGATCAACACCTTTTTATGGCCATGAGTCCACAACCAGGGTTCATGCCCTCAGAAATGCTGAAAACTTTTTTGAAATTAATCTGCACTCCTGCTATAAAGGGAGTAGGTATCTTTACTTCATCTAATTGATGCTGTCTGCGTAGGTTTATAATTATTTTGGGTTTTAATCTGTTTTCAGATGCAAGGTGTTAGTGCAAGTTTTAAAAAATCATATAGAGCTATTTGTAATAGATAAGTAGTAGAAAGTTTGCACTACTAAACTAAAATATTAATGACTTCATTTGTTTCCTTAGTAAAATCTACTTTATATGACAGTTAAAATGCTTGGGAATTCTTCAACAAATTCTACTATGTTTGGCTAAGTACCTTTTCATTCCATCTAATCAGGAGACACTTAAAGAAGAGAAAATGAATTGTCTCACCATTTTGAATTAACCACAAAAGATATTCCTGACAAGAACTGTAAGAAAAAGAATTATGTGCAGAAGAAATTGCATTTTCTAACTGCTCCTGTATGTTCTTCTATGACTAAAACATTACTTTTTGGCTATTGATAAAACACTAATAGAAATGGAAAATGCAGTTTTCCTCTGAATTATCTTCCTCTCTGAGCTATCTTCCCTGAGAGAAGTGCTTCCACATCAGGGGTCAATTTAGTTCTGTTTCTTCTTGCCTTTTTGGTGGGAAGGTTTTTTCACTTGTGTTTTAGGGGGTTTTGAGGTAATTTTTGTTTGGTTGATTTGGAATGTTAGTGTCTGTATATAGAGCAGGTACCAATAAATGATTTGTTATATTACTGGGAAGAAAATTAATAAAGAATTTAGGGAAGATGTTGGTTCTAGCTGATACAGGTTGTTTTTCTGTTCTTGCTGTCTAAAAATATTTGCGATAAAGGGGAAACTTACAGAACAGATATGCATATAGATGTCTGTATAGAGTTGCTGTGCATGTTTATGATTGTGATGATTAGAGAAATGTATAAAAGTCAAATCTAGAATTGATTGGTTTGATGTGTGATGATTAAAACTGGTTTTAGCATTCTACGTATGATTTAAAAATAGTTAGCTTCTGACTTGCTCTTCCTAATAAGCTCATGTGTATATTACAGAATGGGTTTGTGAGTTTCACTGCAGTAATAACCATTCTATCTGTTTGTGATTATTGGTTTTATATATGTTGAACTTCAGGTCATATGTTGAAGTACACCATCTCGTATTTCCTCTGTATTTTTTATTTCTTTGGTTTATGGAATTTTTTTTTAGTATATTGGACTTAATTCTTTCTTAATTGTAAGGTGTCTTGATTTCCACTTCCTTATTGTCCCCATTAACAAATACAGAATATTTTAATGACATGTTACTACTTAGATGAAGGGTTACCTTTCTTTAGGTATACTTGCAAAGAGAAAGCAGTCTGCTATCAGTTATTCCTACCGTGTTAAGCTAAGTGTACACTGGAGTACTCCATACTGTGTTTTAATCATTAGTAAACATGCTGAATGAACCTCATTTCTAATACATCAGCAAGCAGAAATAAAAATAAAATATAGGTCGATTTTGTCCAAAATCTGAAAATAGTTTTGAATTGAGGGCTTATATCCCCCTCACTGTAGATAAACTGTATAAAATACATTGTATCCTCTCACAAAATGAGAGCTTAACATACAGCTCTTAGATGAGAGGGGTTTTTTTCTCTTCAAAGTTTAATATGCTTTCTTCCTTCCTTACGGCTGGGTGAGCTGGTCCAGAAGGGTTTTTGCTGGCCCGCCGCTGTGGCGGTTCCCCAGGCTGTCCCCGCTGTCCCTGGGTGGCGCCAGGACCGCGGGAACGCTCCCGAGGTGTGCCAGGGGCTGGTCCCGCAGGTGGCTGTGCCGGGGCGAGCGCTGCTCGGCTCCTTCCTTGTGCCGCTCCTCGGAGACAGCGCTGGTTCCATTCTAGGGTAGAAACAGAGATGGTTAGAACGGCACAACAAATTATTTTAGTAGCCTGCACTATAATTTACTTGAAAAATCAACTTGAAAGTATCTCATGTGGATAACTGAATTTCTTTGCTTTAAAGGGAGGGAGGATGCTGACACGTTGTGTAGTGCAATAGGCTGTGGCACAGCTGTGTATTTAGGTAACCAAGAACTGTCTGTATAGCGCTTCATGTTGCTACGTGCTTCATTTAGATCTAATTTGATTTCCTACCCCCAGCTCCAATCCTAGTTGTGCTTTACTACCAGCAACACAACTCTTCTGCAGCTCCTGCATTGTTTTATTACCCCATAAGTTCAAACACCTGTGGGGTAACTGTAACTCCTGCTCCTCAAACATGCTAAGATTAAGCAAAAAGAGTTTATTTTAATGGTCTGAAAAGCCACATAATGTTATGGGAGGACTACACTGTGTGATCATTCAATAAATATATTGTCTTCACAGTCAGAGTGAAGAAAGAATACTGGTTCTTTGGACTAGAGGGCAATAGCGATTTAATCATGAGGAAAAACGAGAAAAGCTAGTTTTGTTAGAAGTGGAAGAAACCTTACGTCTCTGACATATCTGACAGTAAAACAGTAGCAGAATGTTCTGGATAAAGAGCTGTTGTGAATCTTCAGTGTTTTATTGAGAGTAGAAGTTTAGTTGAAAGCAACATAATATCCACTGCCCAGTCCTGCAGTTTATTTGAAAAGAAAGAAAGAGTCTGGACAGTGTGGCCAAAATGATAGATCTGGAATGGGATGATCAAAGTGCTCTTTTCTAATAGAGAATTCAAGGTTTGGTGCCAACTTGAGCATGTGCAGAAATGTAGTGCTGGTAGTCCCCTGGGAAGTTAGTTTGTAAGGTTTCTATAAAATGTAAACTAGAGTGCTGCAGTGGTAGTGAGTTCACTATCTCTGCTTCCTTTATTTCATCACTTTTCTTTTTTCATCTTGTTACATTATTCAGTAATTTCTTAAAGTTCTTGTTTCCTATGAGTCTGAGTGGTTTTTTTTAAACCTAAGTTTATTAGGTTTGTATTTTGTAGGACTAAGTTCGTATTTATATTCAAATTTAACCTTTGTGATTAATCTGCGCATGTTCCCTTTTCTCTTCTGTGTGAATTGTGTTCTCTGCTATCATGCTTTGCTGTCAGGGTGACCAAGCACTGGAACAGACTGCCCAGAGAGGTGGTGGAGTCTCCCTCACTGGAGATACTCAAAACCTGTCTGGATGTGACCCTGTGCAACCTGCTCTGGGTGACCATGCTTTAGCAGGGGGGTTGGACCACCTTCCAACCCCAACCACTCTGTGACTGTGATTTTTTGTTGTTGTTTTATCACTTTGGGGGGTTTTGCTAACAGTTCTGTGGTTTTGCCTCTATATAACAACAAACAACTTATAGTATAGCGTCCTAAAGTATTTTGACTTGCAAACATTCAAAGAAAAACTGACATTTTAAAACATGATTACATAAATTTAGCCTACAAAAACTGAACATTTTTAATTTGTATTTTCATTGATGAGAATGCAGATATAAGTTTGTGAAATTAGTAAGTTGGTCATATACAGAACTCAGAATCAACAGGTCGCCTGCTATGAGTCTCATCAGAAGGAGGTGTTACCTCCCCAGAAGTGTCTTTTCTCTACTTTCTTGTTAACATCTGCATACATAAGGAATGGATCTATATAAGTAAATAAATAATAATAATCCTCTGTGGCATTTAAGCATCTGGCATATTTGAATTTAAAGTGTGCACAGAAGTTACCAGAGTTAAAACTAAATGCAGTTAAATCTGTGCAAAGCCTGAAAATAACAGTTCTGTGTTGAGGCCGACAGCTGGTGTGAAGGCTTCACAGATCTCAATTTGGACATGGTTAACTTTTATTCCTGAGAAAAACCCATGAGAAGAAAATAATCAGCTTTGCCCAGGGAAATGTAGTATCAACAGAAGTATGGAATCCAAAACAATAGAAAGAGAAAACAGCAACATACTTGCACCTGTTATTTTTTGAATGCCTGAATGCTTATGTTACAGGTAACCAATAGTATTATATTGTAGTTAAATGACAGCCAGTGGATGCATTGTTGTCGTTTAGTAGCCAGTGTACTTTTAACACAAGTGATAACATAGAATAGACTATAAGTATGTGTTCTCTTTGAAATAAATCGCTCTGTGCCACTAATCCAGTGCAGTGTCCATGTTCTGTGTCATGGCCACCCCAGCAGCGACAGTTCTGGATATAAATATTTAAACCTTCTTGAAGTCTGATGTATCAATTTTGGCAGTGTTGAAGACAGTAGAACCTCCAGTGTTGTTACTGCCTGTGAAAATTGCACAGGACAAGTGCAGTGTAATAAAGTTTTGCAATTTTAGATTCCCACATATAAATTATTTCTATGCTGAGTGCTTAAAATCTAAAGCCATAACGGTTTTTATCCTCAGGAACTATGGAATCATGTTGAGAGAGAGCAGGACTGTGAAGTCACTGCAGTATTTACTTATTTATTGTCTGTGACATTGTATCCCTGTTTAAAATGGTTGTACAATACATCACAAGCTACCAGAAACATCATCACCCATACTATATGTTCTTCATAAAGAAACTGGACATCTGAAGGAACTTGTTGGTGTAGTTATATTCTATTTGTTTTGTTAAATGCCTGCTTCCATTTTAGTAAGGTAGGAGTTACTTTAGCTAATTTGGGGTTTTTTTTTGTTTTTAATTGCCAGTTACCACAGACAGGTAGTAATTTTCTCTGCAGCTTCAGAAACAAGAGAATAAACAAATAGCTGCTGAGTACTGATGTGTTTTCACAGTGGATTCTTCCCCACTCCAGACTGTAATTCTGCAACACATCAATTTTTAGCCAATGTGTAAGAGCAACAAATGATCAATTCATCAGTATACTTTTTATTCATATTAATTATGAATGTAGCTGTTTGTTTTAAAACATTATTCTTTGCAAGTGTAATCATTAATTAGTAATCTTCAGCTTGCTAATAATGAGCCCTGAGTTTTCATTTTTTTTCAGAATTACTGGGAAAATGTTTTTATGTCACTGTGTGCAAATGTTTATATACCTCCATTGGAATGATGTCCTTAGCTTAGCACAGTATGTTGTGCAAAGTGAAAGAAGTAGTGAGATGTGGGAAAACTTAACATGCTTTTCCAACTTTATTAATACTTGCATTTTTTTCCATTTAAAGCCTTTAGAATGTATTTCCTGTATTAAACATATTTAATTTGGGGAATTTGTGGGAGGAAAGTGCAATGAGTATTTTCTGTGGAGATATATGAAAAATGTTGACAGGTTTGAAATAAAGCATACTAGTTTCCTACTGAGATTCATACTTACTACTGTGTGATCTGCTGTATTATCTGTAGAGAATGTGTTTGTACATCAGAGAAACAAAAAGATCTTCAGCAGATTGTTTTATTGAACTCTTAATATAGATGAAGAAACATAACACCAGCACTTCTGCTACATTGTTGTCATTGAATAATAAATCATTGCTGGAGCTGCCTAATGGGATATGTAGCAATGCTGATGGTGGCAGTCTAGACCTGAGCTGAAGTGGATTATTTTGAAACACAGAGCAAAGAGGTAGATAGCAGGGCTCAGCAGAACAGTTTTGGGGCTAGAACCTGGTGACTAATCACAAGAAAGGAGATAACATCATTTTTTAGTTAGACCTAATTTCTGTTATCTTTCATAGTCCTTAGATATCCTTCATAACCTAATTATGAAACTGTCGTATAAGCGTTAATGAACGTATTTTCAACACCCCTATTAGGTCTGAGATGATCTATCCTAATATACAGATAGAAAGGGAGGGCACTAGAAGACAAGTGGCTTTATTCCAGAAATGATGAGCTATACCTGCCTTTTATCCCAAGGGAGGTGTGAACATGTGGGGCTTGGGAAAAGAAGGTCTTAGGGTGCATCTTCCTAATGCAGCGCCTCTGTCACGTAAGGTCGTGGGGGTTTTGAGGAGGATTTGCTTGTTACGTGCATTTCCAAGGAAGCAGAGCTGTGCTTTTGTGTTCTGTGCTTCGGCCTTGTTCTTGTTCCACCTTTGGAACTGAGATGTGAGCCACCTGCATGAGGGCTTCTGATCAGACACAGAGAGTCTGTCTGATCTGGCTCCTCAAGTGATGCACCCGTGAGACACTGTCAGTGCTCTGGCCTGTTGTAAATAACTCATTAAGCAGTGATGTGTGTTGCCATCCACCAATATCGTTGTGTGTAGCGTTTGTAACATGAAATGGTGTGTCAAATTATTAAAGTTTAAGGAATTCTTGTGATTACTTATCAAATTATTAAAAATAATCTGTTCAAAGACAGTAAACTTATCTGAAAACGAGAAAAAGAGATTCTGATGAGTCCAGCAGTAAAAAGCCCCAACAAACATAATTGTTCTGTGACTTTTTTTGTTGTTGTTTGCTCTATGTAGGAATCTTCTGTAATGTACAAATGTTGAATTTGTGAAACTAATTAGCACATAAAGATCCAGCTGTAATAGTGATTAAAACTTGCTTGTTCAACAGACTGATTTGAGGTTTTTTTAGTATTAGCACATCCTGCACATATGGCCCACAGTTGAAGATCTGGAGCTGCTCATAGCAGCAAGTTAATGTTAGGGGTTTTATAAGGAAGTATTTGTTGGTGGCAGTTGTGGAATCAACATGTGGTCTAAATCTGACTGGTGCTTCCGGTGCTGCTTGTGTCTATGAGGGTAAAAAGGAAAAAGTGTCTGATACTGCTCTTATTACCCTCAAACTGTATGAAAAGGAGGTACAGCGTTTTAATAATTTGGTGGCCAAGATTCTTATTGGAGAGACCTTCAGGTGGTGACTGGTGACCTTGCTAGAAGCTGTAACTGCAGCAACAAGGAAATACTGTTGGTCTTATACAACTTGCTATTGAGGTTTACTTGCTCATATTTATTTAATTATAGTATGTTGCTGGCATTTTCTTTATGTTCTTTGTGACAGCATCAAAGAATGAAAATCATCGTGTTTTACATTCTTTGAAAACACAGAAAGCACTTTTTAGGTTACCTGTCTCACAAATCAAAGTGGGCTATCTTGTAAAATGTACTTTAATAAAATCATTTAAAAGCATCTCTGTCAGTGTGATTTGCAGATCATGAGCTTAGCATTTAAATTCAAAATTAGAAGTTTAGATGTTTCTGTGGAAGGAGAGACAGAATCTGTTTGGTATTGTCTTAAATTATCTGAAGTAGCTACTGGATTGCAAGTACACAAGTGCTTGTAACTGACTAATAAGGCACTTTTAGTACATCACTTATACATCAGTCACAATGTCTGCTGAGAGACTTTCCTTAATGTGAAAATACAGTGCTTTTGGCATAAACCAGCCACCTTTGACCTCTGTAAATGGCTCACAGGAAATTTGGAATGCCAGAAAGTGACCAGCAGGTTGTCTGAGGGGAGATGAATGGATGTGATGTTACCTTGCAAAACCTGCAGAGCATCAGCAGGGCTCGTATTTTGGTGGGAATTCAAGGCACTGATGGTACTTAGGCTCCATGTTTGTAAAAGTATGTATAGTAAAGCACTCTTCTTCAAATATGGCAGTGAATGAAATCTGTACTTCCACAGTGAATAAAGCAACCTAGACTCGGTGGATAATTTGCTGATGCTGCATCCCCTTCTCTTCCAGTTTTGCTCCTAAGTGGTAAGAATGAGTTTTATTAGTACTTTTTAAGAGACTTAAATACTTTTAAGCATTTTTCTCCTAACAGAGCAAAATAATTCAGAAATTTTTGGTATGTTTGATCAAAATAAGGTTTTCAGATTCCTTATTTTGATAATCATTTGTGACAATTAGCATCAAGGAAGGTTCTTATTAAACTTGGTGGAAAACCACCCAAAATTCACAACAGAGAACTGCAGCACAGGTTGTCTGGAGAGGTCATGGATTCTCTGCTCTTTGAGTCACTCAAAGCTTGCCTGGACAGACCCTGATCAACCCAGCCTAGCCCTGTTTGGAGCAGGGTGTTCAGACTTAATGACCTCCAAAGGTTCTTTACAACTCAAGGTGTTCCACAATTGCAGCATGGTTATTCCAGCACTAGGAAAGGTAAGGTACAGAAAGGAGTGGGTTTAGCAAGACAGATCAGTAGTAGCTGATGATAGGAAATAATTCTGCATTTATATTGCTAAAAATGGGAAATAATTCTGCAATAATATTTTTAATAAGAGGAAGACTTGAGTTTAATATTCAGCAGAAAATTTAAACCATCAGCAATAATCAGAAAAAGCCCACGGTTCTGATGGCTGGGAGTTTTTTTGCCTTAGACCTTAGGTGCAACAGTGGCTGTGCAAATCTTATTAGCAACAAAGTGGTAACATTTCAACCCCTACAAGGAAGAAAAAGCTAGAGGGGAAAGAGAAATGCTAGATATTTTCTAACTCTTGGCATCTGTTGAAAAGGTTACCCTAAAACTGCTAGTGAAGTTATTTAAATGCTTGACTTAGTGCCCGTGTTTAGAGTACACACTTTAGCGTAGGCACCCACGGTATCACACTGGCTGTACATTGACTATAAGCTGAGCTGAAGCCTGGCCGTGTACCAGTCTAAAACTTAGTAGCTGGAGTTTCAGATTTGGCTCAATGACCCAGCAGTGCAGTTCCAGCTGCTGTTTTTCTGTGGGAGTATTTGTCTTAGTCACAGCTATGAACCTCTAGTAGTGTTAAGACGGAAGTGGAAGAATTTATGAAATAATCAGTGTGTAATAATAAGTGTAGATGACATTCCTGATGTGCTGAGAAGCATTTGATCTTCCAGATACATACTTTCAAAATACCACTCCAAAATTTACAGTTGTTTGCCTTATTGATAAATACTTTTTTTAATTTGTACAGTCACCGCACCTTTTGTCTTTGACTCCTAAGGTTGCAAAGCTCGAGTAGGAGAGACATTGCAGGAAAGAAGTATGAGAAATGTGTAGTTTTCACAGCTTTAGTCCTACTATTTCTTTCATGTATTTTTAGGTAACAAGTTTCCATTTAACACAGTTGTTTTAAGCTTTTTACCTTGCCTCTGGCAAAATTGAAATGCCACCCTTCCATCATATGATTTAAGTTGTTCTTCACATTGAACTTCATGATTATGTTCTCAAAGTTCACTGTTCTTTAACCTTCAAAATGCCTGCAGACTAATTTAAGAATGTGTGAAAACTGCTGCAGATAGCATTAAAACTACTAAAAAAAATTCTTTCCAGTTCGTCCTTGACCTACATCACATGCTTCATTAATTTAAATATGTAACCAGCATTTGCATTCTTAAAAATAAATTCTTCCCTCAGGTATAGAAAAATGATATTCACTTATATCAGAAGGGTTTGCCTGTGGATACTGAAGTGTGATATACAATCCTAACCATAGTAAATCACTGTAATGTCTTTTTTAGACTACTTTGAATGTTAATCTGTATTATTTAATGTATCTGAAACTGATGGGTTAATTGAAATCCACCGTGGAACAAAAATACTGTAAAGAGCTAGACCATATCTCCTGGAGTAACTATTGCTATATCAGTGACTGTGCATCTTAGTAATTGAACAGATATCATTTATCCCCAGAATATTAAAGGGCAGGTTGTTATTTCTGGCTTAATTTAAATTAATAATTTACTCAGGTTTTACATTGCCTAGTTAATCTTATATGCTTGCTTAGTTACTCTTTGAATGGTAAGGAACTTTTGAGGCTTATAGCTTCCGGAAACGATTTTTAGCTGAAGTACTGTTTTAGCTATTTAGATCAGTAAACTGTTTTATCCCAGATCATGGGTAAAAAGGGGATATGCAAAAATTCCTCTTTTCTCTAAGTTGTTGTTGCTTTTCAACAGAACTGGTGAAAAATCTCCTCCTTCCTTCTTATTCAGTGAGGCATTTACTGTTTCTATGCTGTGACTGCATAATGAGTGCCTGCTGAGACAGTGTGTGTAACGCGTATTTGTATGCATCAAAACCATGGGAGCTCAGACTTTAATCATAGGTCTCTGTGCACATGGAAAAAAAAGAAGTTATGTGGGTGTTATGCTTATATCGTGGCGTTCTCCTTGGGAGCTGTTGTGCATTTCATATCATATTTAAAAATTAGATTTTTTTTTTAAACTTCATTTGATTGCATGTTGGTATGTGACTCAATATGAATCTCAGAAAACACCTGACTAATTGAATATATGATTTATAAATACAAAATTGTAATCCATTATTAGGCAAGGATTAATATTCTGCATTTTAAAAAACCACTTGTTGCTTGATTTTGCTCAAGCTTTTTGTATTTGTTCTTTGGCTTTTAAACAAAAACTTGAGTCTGCTTGATGCTTAGCAATTCTTCAGAAGCTGTGTATACAAGTGTGCTGTTCAAATTCTGTCCAGGTGCCCAGGTGCAGATGACTTCCACATTCTGTAGTTCTTTTGAACTCTGGGTTAAACCCAGAAAATTTCAAAATCCCATTCTACCATGAAACCTTACTCTTGCTGTGTGCATATGCTGGTGCTGTTGTGAGTGTTGGGGGCTTTTTCCAGCCTGGCTGGGGGCCAGTGTGTCTAAAGAAGTGACTCTCCATTATGGTATTGCCTGAGGCGTAATAGTGAAGGCAACATCTCGGACCTCTAGTTTCTCAAAAGTGAGGAGTTTACATGAAAGTTCAACTTTCTAAGCAAAATGCAATTGAAAAAAATAAGTCTTAGTGTATTCAATGCCTCTTATGGCTTCCCTTAGAAATGCCAGTAAAGATGTACTGAGTATCCCTGTCAGCCACAGAAGGTAGCTTTCTAGACCTTACTGATTTCTTTGGTTAACAGGACTTAAAGAAATTAGCAAACAAATAGCCAGAGTTTCAGTTCTTAGCTACATTTCATGCTTTCTAAAGCATGGTTTCTGCATTGTTTCTGAAATGTTGTCCTTCTGTGGGGTGGTCCTGTTGAGGGGACATACAGAGCACTCACTCTGGACAACAGCCCTGGTGAATGCTGTGTGAAAAGTCGATCAACTCATGGTGTCTGCAGGAAAATAACTACCAGAATCAGCGAACTTCTCTGACAAGACTTAAATTACTTTAGCTTTTGTAAAAGCTTTTGATTACACAGCAGCTGCCAAGATCTAAACACCCCCACCCACTTCAAGGCAGTTTTTCTAGTTACACACTTGGCAATGTTTGTAATTTTTCATCCATCCCCCTAGGCATAATAAAAAGGTTTGCAATGTTGTTTTTTTTTGGTGGGGAGAGAGGGGAAATAGTGATATTTAATTGAGAGATACCTCTCACAGGACAGCTTCAAAGAACTGTGTGTGCAGATTAAAAAAATTCCCTTTTCTTTGCATGCTGTGACAAGCAACTATTTTGATCTTCTGGTGCCATCTATTTGGGAGCTGACTGCCCTATAAATACAGCATGTTGAGCAGGTACAAGGGATGTAGTGAATAAGTATTTTTCTCACTAATATAATTTCATTATTTTACTGTTTTATAATCCAACTCCATTTTCACAGAAAGATAGGTACATATATTAAGAGACGAAAGATATTTCTTTTTGATGATAATCAGTTTCTAGTTAGACTGTGTGGTGGGAAATTAAAACAACTGTTAGGAAATTTTATTCAGGCATTGAATTATACCTATATTTTTCTATCAGATTTATAGAAGCTTATATTTTCAATGCCTAGAAGTTTCTGAAGTTAATATTAATATAGTTATGACAGACAAATACTATGGCTCAGTTAACATACAATGCATTCTGGTGTTACTTTAAATATTAGTGTTATAACAAGAAAGTTACTGTTGGACCCCAAGTGAAAGCATTTGCAGCAGGTAACAACTTCAGATGTTTATTTATCGAATGAAAGCCAAGCTCTCAGCCAGTCTCTTTTAGAACAGTCAGGTTTCATTAGCCTGTTTGATATCTCACAGGTTCTTGTCTATCTACAAATGCTTTTATGTTGAAGGCAGGAAAACAGGCATTGGTTTATTCTGTCACCTATATTCATGAGATGAAAGCGTGTATGTTCAGAGATCCACTGCCTGGAGCAATGCAATGAGAGAAGTTTAAGCTCATAGCACTGCAGTATGGTTAAAAAAAAAAAGGAAAAAGTAACAGCTTTTGAACATTATAAAGATGCATTTATCTCTGCTCTGCTTTAGGGATTAAGAGGATGTTATTATAACTTGTGCACAGATCTGTGTTTGCTGTGAAAAGCTTGCTTTGTAATTTATGCACTGTCATTTTTCAGGGGGGAACTCAATGGTGTTGCAATGTGCAAATATGTTTTGACTACTTTTTAAGGAAAAAAATGAAAATGAATGTGACAGGATTTTTTTCTTAAGCTAACATGTAAATTAATCACCTTTTGAGATGATTCTTTGAAAATTTTAAGCCGTTTTAATAAAAGAACCTTTTCTGACTTAGTACAATGGATGAGTGAACCCATTGTCAAAACTGCATTTACTATAATATGACACCCTTTTAATGTCTTTGTCATCAAATTAAGATCAAATGCAAAAAGCTAATGAATACATTCAGTACTGAAGTGTATTTTCCAAGGGTGAAGTTCTCATTTCAATGGAAAAAAAATTAGAGATCTGCACTCTAACACTGTGGCTCCTCCATTTCTAAACTTCCCTTTAATAAGGAATGTCTTGTGGAATTTGGCAGATTTGTCCTTAACTATGAGATAAAAACCATACATAAACAATAATATCCTGTTGTAGTTGGTACCAAATTAGCTGACTTTTATTGCCACTGAATAGAAATGTGTAGTCTGGCTACTCATAGCCTTCATACTTGAAATTCCAGAAATAACAATATTGAAGTAGACCACTTCAAAGGGGGTCATTCATCATCAGAAATCTTTTTGACTGTTTGCTGAATGTTGATCTTCATGCTCTTCTACATTTACAGTTTTCTTTGAAATCCCAAAAGAGGCACGTACTTTGTAAAGAATGTATTTTATGCTTAAAAGGCAGGTGCGCTGACAAAATCATCATTTTGTAATTAAGAATTATGGTTATCCTTGGGAAATACGGATTACTTTGCATGTGAAGGGGAGATGGCTTCTGGTCTGTAATGAGGAAGTATTACACTAATACTTCACATCTTTGCTCATTGATCTGTGTGTCCCATACAGTGCTTCTTAAGTAAATAGTAACAGAATGATACATCTAATATCTGTACCAGTGTTGTCTGATGATATCACTTACCACTAACTTCTCCGGACCCTCTGCTAGATAAGTTTATAAGTTGTCATTGTTTATCCCCAGCTTGCGACTCAGCCCCACAGGAGCACTCACTGGAGGAGAGACGTAATTGAAAGGGTAAAAGTGAGAAAACTGAGTGGGTTGAGATAAAGTGAGTTTAACAGGTAAAGCAAATGCCACGTGCACAAGAAGGGTGAACCAAGGAATTCATTCCCCACTTCCCAGGGCAGGCAGGTGCTCAGCATCCCCAGGACAGCAGGGCTCCGTCACCTCTAATGGTGACTTGGGAACACAAACACCATCACTCCAAACGTCCCCTCTTCCTCCTCCTCCCCAGCTTTATGTGCTGAGCATGGTGCCGTATGGGCTGGGATATCCCCTGGGTCAGTTGGGGTCAGCTGTCCTGGCTGTGTCCCCTGCCAGCTCCTTGTGCACCCCCAGCCTCTTGCTGTGGGGTGGGTGAGGAGCAGGAAAGGCCTTGGCTTTGGGTAAGAACTGCTCAGTGATAACAAAAACAGCCCTGAATTACCAACACTGTTCTCAGCACAAATCCAAACCCCAGCCCCATAGCAGCTACTATGAAGAAAATTAACTCTACAGAATCATAGAATCATTAAGGTTTGAAAAGACCTCCAAGATAATCAAATCCAGTGTTCAACCCAATTACCACCATGCCCACTGAACCATATTGTGGAGCGATACCCAACCCAAACCAGCACCTAAGTGCTGTTAGTTTTGCAGCAGAGGGAATTGAGGCACACAAGATTATTTGTGCTTAGGTGGCAGAGCCAATGTGTATGCCTTCAAACCACATACCTTCCTACAGTATGAAACCTGTCATCTTGCACACTTTGGACAGGTCTTTCAGTTGTTATGTTATATATTGTGTTCCTCTACAGACCATTTTCATTTTAGTTGTGTTCACTCAGCTCCAGCAGTAATTGCACTGGCACAGAATGAGTTCCCTAGTTGTCTTCCTCATTTTTTGTCACTTGGAAAGTTGTATTTCAACTAATTTTCTGGACTTTTGAGTAAATGTAGGGTAATAGGGAAGTAAGGTCACAAAAGGCTATTGAATATTGTAAAGCAGATGGAGCATGGTTGCTAGAATCTGAGAAGTGTGTTGCAGATATTGCATTAAGATTTGCAATGGAGTAAAAGCAAAATGAAGTATTTGGAGGAATATGGTGACAGACATCTATGCTGCTTTGCAGGGGTGAGGAATCCCACAGGGCTTTCCCCGACTGGTTGGTGAAGGAATATTTATGTGATTATTGTCTCTGGGAGTAATGTTATGATTTTGTGAGTAGATGGAAGTGCCTGGAGTCCTCATATTTCTTTCATCCCAAGCAGTTCATGATGCAGGCACAGGAGCATAGCACAGGAGTCAGTTGCTGAATAATTACATGTTATTCCCCTTGTACTGCCTTAGTGCTGTCACCTGCCAGTGGTACTGCTGGTCCTTTGAGAAGGTCGGGAAAACAGTTTTGGAGTGGCTTGCTTCTTTTTCTCTGGGAAACCACACAGAATTCTCCTGGACAGTTACAGACCTGTTCTCAAAACCCACATGGATAATAACATAAACCCACCTCTAACACCCCTTCTTTTCTATAGTCATAGATTAGTAGTAAGAGAAATGAGGGTTAAAGTGTTGAAATATCCCCAGGAAACTGTTGTTCGCATTTATGTCTTCATGATAGCCAACCTAAGAGATAAACAGTTCTATGAATTATAATGAGATTTGGAGGAGAGCTAACTGACTGAACTTCAACCCGGAGAAGCCTGATGAAATACTCACTGTGTGAAGAAAGGAACCAAAAGCAATAGCTGAATAATAATTTCCTCTGGGAAAAAACCTATAGTGGGGCTGCCAGTTTGTTACTGGGTTGCACTTAGTTATGTAAGATTATACTTATGCAGCAACAGGAGGCCAAGGATGCCTTTTGTTCCCTTTGTTTTCCCTAACGTCTAGTGAAATATAACCTGGTGAGCTCTTGGACTAAATATTCTGAGTATTTTGAACTCAATACCTGAAATATTTAATTTCCCTAGGCAGCAGTGATTTGTATGAGAGAGGGGACACTTGTTGAACTGTGATATGGCTGAAGATTCCACCTCTGGAACTAGAGACTGCATTTGTTCTTTTTAAAGGCATACTGCAATGATTATTGTCCCAGATTTTCAAAGTAGATTTGGGGTTGAAAACTGTGAAATGGCAGTGTTTCTGGTGGATTCCATAAGAATTAATTATTTATAAGTAGGCCATGGCATCAAATGAACTGCATGATAAGGATCTTCTCCAAAAAAGAGTTTTATTTATAGTTGATTTTAGTAGTTATTCATGATGGTTAGGCAGACTATAGATCCAGCATGTCTAACCTTTGAATAGGTGTTCTGAATGAATTTAAATATATTTTTATGTAAAAGAAAAACTGGTTAATGGTTCATCAGCTGATCAGAAAAGCTAAATTTCCAAATTTTTGAAGTTTACCTTACACTGATAGCAGAAACAGTGCAGGGAGGGAAGTGAGATGCACACAGGCCTGTGCTTCTGGTGATGCCACTGAGGAGCAGCCTGAAGATGATCAGCTTCCAGTTAAAATATCAGTATCAAGTGTGACAGTGGTTTGTTGGAACAGAAGTTTGGGAACCAGTCTGTATCAAATTGAAAGTGTGCTGAGATTTTAGATACGTGAATTATAATAACCAGACTTGCCAACTTTGGGAGATGCTGCATTTAATATTCCTAGTTCTACAGACTTTGCAAGGGATCCTGAAGGATTTTTTTTCAATAAAGTATAGGTCCTTAGTTTATTAGCCCAATATCAAGTTCTGAAAGAGTGACTTAATACAAGAAAGGCAAGCATAGCACTAGCTTTTAATGAAATATCTTGTAATAACCTTATGGATATTTTATTCATTTTGTTTAAGTGGCAAAATGAAGACATTCTTAATTCAGAGATATGAGCTTTACATTGCATGTACTTATTAACAAGACTGTTTCAGAAGAATACATGAAATGAACATCTTTTATTTTTTGTATCATGACTACTTTTACTCTGATACATACTTAATATAAGCAATGATTAAGGTGAAAAGTTAATACTAAATAGTTACTGGTTAATATCTTAACGATGGAGATACCCCATCTTCTGAAGCAGCTGAATCTAATATAGTTGCCTCTTCTCCTTACTTTTAGGCAATATTTTAATGGCAATCTTCATGCTGAACTTGGATCTGCATTAAACGAAAATATGATAATTTATTCTGTTTTAGCAGTATTTCCCTCATGCTGTCTTTCCTTTGGCCTCTTTAGATCATGAAGCTTTTCTGCTTTCTGGTTTTTTTTTTAAGTACAGAAATCAAGTGTTTCTAAATTAGATTTTATTCATTGTGTTTTAAAACCCACGTGTTGGGTATTTTTGCAGAAGGTCCATAATTATCAAGAGCTTATAATAAACATTAAGAGAGATACCAGTTAATCTCTCCATTTTAAGAGTTAATTTTTTTTTTAAATATATTTTTATTATGCCCTCTTGGTTAGTCTTAAGATAAAGAATAAACAGACACTGTCACCAGAGTTTATCCATCCTTAACATTTTTTCCCTTAGTTACTTTGTGGTGAACAACCACTCTTAATTCTGCTTGCTTTTAAAACCTCTGTTCTAAGGACTTGAGCTTTTACAGATTTCTGTTATTAACATGAGTTTTATTTCCCCATCTATGAATTAACCTGCATGGAAATGCTTGTGCAGTTCTATGATACTCAGTGTGAAGAATGTGAAATAGGAAAATTGTACATTGATTTTGCTGTGCATTAGAGCATGGATTCCTTATTCAGAGAACATACCTCTCTTTTTTTGAAGCATATAATAAATCTGACTGTGCACTTCATTTGGTCTTTGAAAACCAAGTGGTATCCTCTAGACGTGAGTAGGTTTCATAATACAGGATGTGAAGCAGTTTGTATAGATGCTGTTTTTAAGCTCTTGTCTCTGTTATTTTAATGTCTCCAAAGCTTCTGTGTCCCTTTCCTCAGCTGTCAATGCCATGAATTCTCCCGGGTATTATGAGAAATCAATCTACTTTGTTTCCAACACAGCAAGATGCAAGCAAGAAATTAAAAGGTTTCTAAGAGAAAATATTCATGTTGGAGGTCTCTATACTCAAATCTATATTCTGTTAATATCTGTGTACCTAGTTATCCCAACTTTGATCCAAGATGCAGTTGGAGAGAGAAAAACTAAATTGAGAAAGAACATTTAAAATTAATAATACAAAAGAAAAAGACAAAACAGTTTTATTTAAATATATTCATGTATACACATGCATACATAAAACATTTAAGCAGTAAATATCTATCTGATTTGATAGTGAAATTGTTTATTAAAAAATTCTTCTGGAACAATATTTTCTCATAATCCCTTTCTGCTAAAGACAATTAAGGCACAGGTATACAAATCCATTAAAACTTACCTTGGTTATCTTTTTTCCAATTTTTTTTTATTTTTTGTTTTGAATAATGTTGATAACCTGCAAAGAGCGAGATGAGGTATCTATGTGGTTCACAGTTCTGGGAAGTAGGAAGTCTGTAAGAGAAATTCAGAATTCATTTGTTCCTTTATTAAGTATATATTTATGAGCTCCTTATGAACATATATTTGCCTTAGAATATTGTCCTCTTCTCAGTTACTGTCCACTCTCATGGGCAAGTCACCGAAGACCAGATTTAGTTTCTGACATTTCTTAGGTAAAAAGTAAGAGAGGAAAAGACCTAAAAACACCTGTTTTGACAAAACCAAATCTTTTCATGTCTTTTATAATAAAAGGCACAAAAGTTTACAAAGTTAATGCTAAAAGCCCTTTGCAACCTCATTCTGCTGCTCCACACAGCCCTGGGACACCTGAAGGACTGAATGGATGTAACCTTCTGCTTAAGATATGGCAACCTCTATTTCTTTTGGTGTATGTAAAATGAGACCTGGACATACAGAAGTGTACCATTTTTGTTTGTTTCTAGGCTGTTTTGACAGCAGATTCTTTGTTCTTCTCTCTGAACCACTGACTCATGGAAGTGTCTGTGCTGCCGTGGCTCAGGGACGCTGAAGTTGAGCATTGGCAGCCAAGAAGGGAACAGCTTTTGCCAGGCCTTCCTCTCTACCAAGGGACTCTGACAGGGACCAGTTCTCCTTGTGTCTTCCCCCAAGTCTGCTCCTCTTAGCTGAGCACTAATTAAGCAGGGCTCTTCCTTTTTTGTTCCTCCTTTGAAGTCTCTTGTTTGCCTCTGGGAGAGGCTGATTAGGTACCCAACAGCCCATGAGCTCCTTCCAGACGCATATAATGGGGTGTACAAACCCTGCATTATGCCACTGCAAAATCATCCCATTGGGAGCAAAAGGACAGAAAGGTTATGGAAAATAGACTAATAATCTCCTACCCCTTTCCAGTATTACACACATCCTCTCATCTGCACAGTCTGTCAGGCATCACTGTGACCACCCCAGCACCAGCAGAGCAGAACCTGTCTGTAGTGCCTGATTATTAGAGCTGCTGATCACAGAAGAAATCCCACTGAAGAATAATTCAGAGAAGACTGTGTAGAAGTGAAACTTCACATAACCAAAGTTTCCATGAATTTTAAGAACTGTTTAAAGTGCCATAAGTGACTGTTCATTATAGCTGAGTTAATGGTATGGCCTTTTTTATGCTTCTCTCCCCTGCTTTATCTGCCCCTTTCAGCTTTGCTGATAATACCAGAATAGAGTTAGTGGGGAGATTTAGAGGTAAAAAAGTGTGGAATCATCTTAAGCAGACACCATTGTAATGTATCCAAGTTATTTTATATGTGTATTACATATAGTATTACCTCTTCTTCGTACATTCCCGAGTGATTAAAATGCAGGGTGAGGGAGTTCCTTCAGGGAGGCTCTGGACTGCTCACCCCTCTGTGTGCTGATTATTCCACTGTCTTGAGAATTCTGCTAAGAACTGTAGAAAGTAAACTAAAATATCGTTACTCTTTGGTTCAGAGTATCTTTTATGCCATGGGACAGTACTGAAAAAAAGGTCTAGAAGTATGGTCTTCTCAGCATTTATACTTCTTTCCCTTCCTCTTATAAAATGCCTTTCTTCAGCTTACAGTGGCAGATTATTTATTTACAAATATATGACAATCCTTCTCCCGAGGTTTTTGTTTCATTAATGAGACTTTAAGACAAAACTTTGTACATTCTTTCTAGATATACAACGTAAAACTACTCTGAAACCATTTCATTATATCTAATCACTTCCCGAATGTTATTTCAACTGCCTGAAAAATAGACACTGGGAATGAATCTTAGGAACCTGAAGTTGGTAAGCAGTGAATACACTCAGTGCCTTATTTTATAGTTTATTTGTAGGCAATTGAACTTTGTTTGACTTTGCTGTATTCATTGTAGTATTAATTCATGGTAAATCCACCTAAATTAGCTCAGTACAAGTCAAAATAGATAGACTGAAGAAATAGTGCTTGCGCTGTGAAGCGTACTGTACAGCATGGCTGTGCTGCCACTGATAATGTCTGCTTAGTGCCCTGCCAGGCCATCCAGCTGGAAGAAGAAGGTAGGAGTTTGGCATGTGTATGGGCCTGTGGCCATCTGAAGCACTTGAGCTAAAACTCAGTTCTGCTGTAAAGACATTAATAACTGACAATTATTACTTGACTGACTCACATAACTTCAAGCTGGTGTATAGTACTTGCAGTTCAGCATCAATTTCAAACCCTTCATCTCCACTTGATGCCAACTGATACAGTTGTGTTTGTTGCAGTATAGTGTCAGACCCTCGATGCTATTCTGATCCTTTGTTTCCTAGAGAGAAAATTCAGAGAAAAGGTGTTTGGTCAGTAGCAAATGCATAGTCTGAACTGATCTTTAGTTTGGCAGTTCCGGGGTAAATCATCACAGCAAGAAAATACAGAGAATCATATATAAAGTACTTTGAATTACATTTTATATTACAAGACGTTTGGTCTATCTGATAAACAGCATAGACAAATGTAAGCTGGAGAATATACTGAACGTAGAGGACAGAATTACTTATATAACATCATTTTCATGAGGCCAGGTAGAAGGTGGTGATCTGGAGAGCTTTGTGGGGAGGGACCACATACGGAAAAAAGGAAAGCCAGTTCTGGTAATACAGACAGCAGTTTAGGGAAAGTGAACAGTGTCAGCGGAGGGGTTACTGTCATGCAAAATACAGCAAGAGGAGAAACAACAGATAGTGGCTGCTGAGAAGCTGTTGTTCTTGCTGGGTAGATACGATGTGTGTTCTGTTCTAGAAGCATTATTGGATCTGCACAGGCATTCTTTAGAAAGACATCTTCTTATACAAAGGAGAAAATAGTATTTTTCCTTGTTGAAGTAGCCAAATTAGTTTTTACTTCTAAAACCACAGAATATAGTGTGATATTTGTGTGTATAAAATACAAAGGGCCAGACATTAATAGGGAAATAGATTTTTCTTTATTAGAGGAACAAGTTGGGAGGAAATTTGTGGAAGTATTCTGCTAAGAAAAAAAAATGTTCAAGTAACAAATCATGACTGAGTTGTTTTCTGAGAAGGAGTATGTGGCACTGTAGTTACTTGGAGCAATCAGTAGCAGAGTATAGACATGCAAGCAGTAAAATAGTATAAAGTTTCTGAATTGTGCTACACAAACTCTCTAAACTGTCATTTCCTTTCAATGTGAACACCAATTTGCATTTTTCTGTCTTTCTACTTAACACTTCAATAGGATGTGACATGACTTTAGAGAACTGGGGAAAGCAGAGGTTCTAACTGAGAGTGGAGCACAGAATATTTACAAAACCAGTGTTTTCAAACCCTGGATGAAGATTCTCCAGCCAGATGAGCCTAAGTTATGCAGAAAGGAAAGTGTGCTATTTGTTGAAAGATCTGTTCTTTGCTGCTGGGTTTGAATGATGTATTAATGGAAGAGGAAGAATTTTCACTCAAGTCACATTTTAAAGTCAGCATAAGGGATACAACTCTACAAGTATTTCTACTGAACAGGAGACAGCCCACTGGGTCTGGATCTGCATTCTGTTTTCTCCTCAGTGTAGGAAGATGGTGAATCTTTTTCCCTAGTTTTAATGCTAGCCATTGCCAAATGCTCTGATTTCCCCTCATACAAAAAATACACTTAGACATTTATGCACTTACTCTTAGTACTTATTTCCCCATGTATATCCAGTGGTGATCTTTTGTTGTGTGTTTGTACAACCAGTGGTAAATCTATTCCTCTGCTTACCTTGTAAAGCAGCTTACCTTATGTGCATGGCGTTTCCAGCTGGAAAGAACTTGTTGTCAATGCCTCAGGCTGTTGTTTCTCTTTCTTGCTTTTACAACTATCCCTGTAAACAAGAACTATGTCTACATTTCTATATTTAAATTTTGCCAGAGGGCTTTTGTATTCCAATTGCAAGAATCTGTAGTTGGAACAGACCTCTAAATATATTATATAAATGCAAAGTTATAATATGTGATTCTGTGACTGAGTATTTAATTATTTTATGTTTGGGTTTTTTTCCACAGGCAGGTGCTTCTGGTACACTGAATAAATTCTCACTTTTGCCTTTAAAAAATGTTTTATGTTTGAATAATGCATCTACTCTTACAATGAATAACAGTATACTTCAGGCTACCTCCTCTGCTAGACTCTTTTATCTGTGCAGGTTGTGGCATACACTGCACTCCTGTCCAAGTGACCGTGATTTTAACTGTTCAAAGCATTGGAAGCAGCAGCTCCCTATTCGTATCTCAGTTTGCTGTGAGCTCGACAAGTGTGTTACTGCATCCCTGAAGCACAGACCTCAAAGCTGTATTTGGGATCTGGTTTTACCTGAGGGGTCTCACAGAAATGCACTGTCACGGTGCTCTAGGCTTCGCCAAAGTGCGTGTACCCATCCACATCCTGCTGCCTGGAACGTGAGTCAGACTCAGCTGCACTTCCAAAGTTTCACGCTGTAACCGTAAAAGGGGATAACCAAGTTATAGCTGAGCCAGCAAATGTGTTTGCAGTAGTGATACGAACAGGCTCCAAGGCAGCAGTAGTCACCACTGGTTAGTTGGACATAGGTGGAACATGTGAAAGTCTGTCTGGAGGAAAGGGTAGCAAGGAGATCTTCTGCTGTGTCTCTCTAAAGGATAAAAGAGACGGGCTTTGGGGTATGTGTGTTAACTCTATTTCTGTATCACTAGATTTTGTACTTCTATTCACTCTTTTGTAAAATTGTTATCTCAGTTCTTAGAATTTTTGTGAATATATTTTCAATATGTGAGAACAGTCAAATTACTTTATAGGTCTGCCTTTAAATTTTTGCTGGTTTATTCATAGGGTTATTTCTTAAATGAAAAAGATCTGTATTTTATGGACTATACCAGCTGTGACTGAATTCCACCTCAGTGACTTGAAACATTTTCATTATGTTTAGTTTGTCTCTGGAGCCATTGAGTTAGTTCCAGATCCAGTATTAAATCTTTCCAGTAGTTTGCTCCCTGGCTAGCCTGAGATATTATCCTAAATATTTATACAAGAGGGAACTTTTCTAAATCTTAGAAGATTTGAAGGATAATCACCATATTTGGAGATGAACAAATTTGATTCTGCGTTGAGGTTTTGGGTTTTATTTCTAAAGCAGCCACAGAAATTTTAGAAAATCACACACCCACAGGATGGCTGAAGTGGGCAGGCACCTCTGGAGAACAACCAGCCCAACCCTGCTCAGAGTAAGGGCAGCTACAGCAGGATGTCCAGGGCTGAGATGTGTTTGCTTTTCAGTATCGCCAAGAGCAGAGACCGCACAGCCTCTCCAGGGAACTGTTCCTGTGCTCAATCACCCTTTTCTTAGGTTTAAACTACGTTTTAACGGTGTTGAATGGAATTGATGGAATGGTAAAGTTATGGAGCCTTTCACTTTTAAGTACCACTTGGTTTTTATTAACATCTAAATGTCAATCGTGGTCTTAAACAACACTTAATATTCAAATGAAGATTTCTGCCTATGTTGTGGCTATTCTGAGCATAAATATTGGCCATTGCATCTCCTACAAGGGAATTTATGTAACGGTATTTTTTTCGCATGACAATGTATGTTTTTAGCTCTTGATATACTTAAAAGATTATTAAATCATTGGCATGCTTACAAGGAATTTTAGTATTAGCCTTTCCATACTTGCAACAAAAACGATTTTCATGCAGCCATACTGGTCTGCTCCGTATAATACAGTAAGTCACCAGCAGATGGGAATGCAACCCAAGTGTCCTGATTACCTCTTACTTTGAACTTGCTGGCAAACAAATCAAAAAAGTTGTCACAGAATTGTACAAAGTTCTGAGTTTCTTAGCATAATTGCAAAGAAATGTGAAGTTCCGCTGTGCAAAATAATGTAAAATCTAGGCATGCCTTTTCTTAGCAGAAGTTATCCAAAAGTAAGTTAGAAATTTGGGGGTCCCTAGCACAGAAGGGACACTGACGTGTTGAAGCAAGTCCAGAGGAGGCCACCAAGGTGATAGGAGGTATGGAGCATGTCTGCTATGAGGACAGGCTGAGAGAATTGGAACCATTCAGCCTGAAGAAAAGAAGGCTTTGGCGTGACCGAATTGTGGCCTTGCAGTACCTGAAGGGAGCCCACCAGAAAGATGGAGAGGGACTTTTTACAAGGGCCTGTAGTGACAGGACAAGGGGCAATGGCTTCAAACTAACAGACAGTAGCTTTAGATTAGATATTAAGAAAAAATTCTTCCCTGTGAAGGTGGTGAGGCCCTGGCAGAGGTTGCCCCGAGAAGCTGTGGATGCCCCATCCCTGAAAATGTTCAAGGCAGGCTGGATGGAGCTTTGAGCAACTTGGTCTAGTGGAACGTGTCCCTGCCCATGGAAGTGGAGTTGGAACTAGATGATCTTTGAGGTCCCTTCCAACCCAAACCGTTTTATGATTCTGTGAAAATACAGTATTTTGTTATTCCTGTGTATAGACAACACTGTGGTGTTTGTATACCTTAATTTTGTTTGTGTTAAAATACTTCTCTTGAAACTGAAGTGTTCAGTCATGGTTTGAAAATAGGTTGCATTTGGTATTACCATGTAAGTTGTCAGCCCAGATTTATATTTTAAACTTACATTATTTCCTCATTTTTTTTCTTCCATGTAGCTGTGCTACATAGTGAGATGGGTGAGCACAATAATGATAGAAGGGCAATTTGTATGGCCAGCACTTAACGCTGTTTGAGATCTTGCAGTTAAAGCCGAAGCCATTAGATGGTGCCATGCTGTAACCAGAATGTTCTCCTCATCTGCTTAAAGCCAGCTGTGTGTTCTATCTGGCACGATCTTAAATAGCTAAGCCTATTCTTCTGGGGCACTGCCTTGTATTGGTCAGCCTCAGTCATTATGCGCAAAACCCAGACAATAAATTAAATCTCTAGAATTTTTTTTTATTTGTTTCAATGAAAAGACTGCACCATCCTGAAAATTCAACAAAAGAGAAGGCAATGGCAGGACAGATTTACTGCCCCTTTTTCAGTTGAAAGCAGTGTGCAATCTAAATGATTTACTTGTTTGCTAGCCCTGCATGGTGCTGTCTCCTGGGTTATCATTCACCTAAATGGCCAATGTAGTACAATGAAAATGATAGTGCGGTTACAAATTCACAGCAATTTACTGGTTAGAATCTCAAACTGGTAAATTATTTAATTTCCATTTTTTCAGTTACTGTTCAAGGTTGAAAACTTAGACATGGAATGTTAAAAAATGGAAAAGAATTTAGCAGCTTTGGGAGCTCAAGTTGTAAAATTGTGGTGATAATAGGGTGGGCTTTATTGTGTATGTAGATGTAATAGACTTAGGCTTTTGTACAGCATCTGACTTACTACTGTGTGACACTCTGATAAAAAATTAACACTCTACAATATCAGCAAAGCCCATCTTAAGTGGATTAAGTGCTGGTTAACTGACAGTTATCAAAAAGCAGTTGTTAATAGGAAATCATCGTGTAAATGGGAGTGTTTTTACCATGTTTTGTGTGGGGATGGTAGGAGGTCTGCCTCTCTGCATTTCTGAATGATAGATATAAAATCATTGCGGGTATCTAAGGGTGATGTAAAAATTGTTTGGGTGGCAGGTCATGACCTGGTCAGGGCACCCAGGAAGAGTAGTTTGTGTTACTCTGTGACCTCAGACTGTGCAAACAAATCTACCTATTCATTTAATACAGACAAATGCAGACTCATAAAGCTGGATGGATAGGAACAGGCAACACAATCTATGTAAAAATGGGGGCTGTGTTCTGAGAAGTGAAAATGGAAAATCCATAGGTGAATTTGAACGATGATATTGAGACAGTGTAAGTTCTTGTTCTTGAAGGAAGATTCTTCCCATTTCCATTGGCGTGTGGCCATGGGGTCACCCAAATGATGGCTAACTATTTTCTTTGGTAGGTCAGTTTTAAGCTGGATCAGTTCCCTTATCTGACTGAATGTGTGACCTCATAAGCTCTTGTGCTTGGCATAGTTGGGAGCTAGGGAATAATTGGATTGCCTTTTTCAGTGGAATTCATAATTGATTATGAAAGCAAACCCTGTCACCACACAATTCAGCAGCAGCTCCCACTAGGAAGCCTTGAATAGTAATACTGCAGAGTAATGCAAAGGAGCCAGGGAAAGGATTTTATAGCTATATAAAGGTATAGATATATAGATACTGCAACAGTGAGGCCACTGTGATGGCAGTTCTAATTTTATAAGACTTTAGTCTCAACCCTGATTCAATGATTGGAGTAAACCTTTGGAGAAGAGAAGCTTCAACCTCAATACCTGAAGGATGTCAAAGAAGGACTTTATTGCGATGCCTGTGACAGCCTGGCCACTGACAGAGTTGATCTCCTTGCAGCAGGACTGCCCTAATCAGGATGACATTTAGCAGTATGCTGACTGGATGTCCACCAGGCCATAAATAACAAAAGCCTGGCTGCAGCAGGATCCATTCACAGCAGCTGGACTTGCACAGGTGCTTTCTTCAGGTCTCTGATCAAAATGCAGTCTTGCCAACCAGAAAACTACTGCTGTTCTCAGAACATTTGAATGAAGGTCTGGTGAAACTCTTGAAACAAGTTCAGCAAGGGCATTTCACATGCTTTCAAGTTAATCCAGAATATTTAGTGTTTCCTCTAACAAACAGGTAATCCATGTATTATCATTTTTTTAATCAGCTGTCATAAAGTTAGTTCTTTGAGCTTTCTTTGCATCTTCTTTAGAACTGCATTGAAGACAGAATGACAGACAGTTCCTGCTGTCTTTTCTTTCTTCATATTTCATATCCTATGAAGAAGATAATAAATTCAAGGTACCATTGTTAGGCTTTATTTCAGTTAGAACTCAGAGATAATAAATACCTTGGTTTTAATTTATTATTTATTATTTTACTTTCCTGTTTGGCTACCAGACATTTTGATAAATGAGCATAAATGTCTCTTAAAAGAGAGAAGCACAATAAAAAGAAAGGAAGGAATAGGTCAAGTTTTGGAATGTGTATATTAATTCATAACATTCCACCTCTGGTGACCCTGCTTCAGAAGCTGTCTAGGACAGGTTTAATGAGCTTGGTCCACTCAATTTGATTACAAGAAGACATTTATAATCCAAATTACAACACCAAACCAGAGTCTGGCCCAGTTTTCCATAACTGACGGGTTCTGACTGGAGAGGTTCGGTAGCTGAAGCAAGGAGATACTGGGGCCAGGACTAAGGTGCCTGGGCAGAACTGCAGGGAGAAGGGACAGTTCTTGCCTAGTTCCAGATGCCTCTGGAGTTGGCACATTGGGCTATTTCTTTGTCTCAGCCAAAAGTGCCAAATAGAGCTTAGAGTTATGACAGCCTTTTTCAACATTTTGACTTTTATTTCGTTATGTAACCACAAAATAGTGGTGACAAACTGAATCTTGCTAACAAAAAGACTTTCTAGTGGAAGAAATTCACACTTTCACCGCATTTCATGGCCAGGCAGCCTGTGTACAGTCAGGGAATTGTTAGGATGCACAGTGTGTGACCATCAACTTAAATATTTGTCCTTTTAAGCTTTGAAACTTAAGATACTTGATTAAATAAATGTCTTTATAAATTTGAAGGGCCTGTTTCCACATGTGGTTTGACTGATCTAATTGCATTTAATTATTACAGTTCTAATAGATTACATTCCCCATGTAAAAGTAAGGGAGGAGGATTACATCACAACATTCTTGTCTTCCTTATAGTTTGTGAGATCTAAGAAATGCAGAAGGACGCAGTGCATTGAATACTCGTATTATGTGATTATTCTAACAGTTGTTTGTGATATGGTTGTCTTCACTGCTTAGATTCTGCTTGTTTGAGACAATAGCTAAGCATCTGCTAGTCACTGCAGAATCCTACAAAATAAAGACTAAAATTTTACCTCAGCTGACACCAATCAGTGAAGCAGATGCTGCAGAAACACTGAAGAGAATTTTAACATTGTTTTAATTGCATGTTAGAAGTCAAATAGTGTTATCTCAGTGGGGCAGTGAGCTAAAGGCATGAAAAGAGAAGGAATTTTTTTGTCAGCTATTATTCTTTTGTCCTTTTTTTTTAATTGCTCAAATGTTTTATGTCTTGCAAACTGTGCTAGTTTGTTTGAAATTACTTAAGGTGATTTGAGAATGCACTGTAATGCTCATAGATTTGCTATGACCGGTGTGAGCACACCAGCTTTTCAGTCTGAATTTGGAATTGCATAGTATAAACATTTGCACATTTTAATTTGAAACTTAATTAAAATATTACAGTTTCTGCGGGTTTTTTCTTATTTTAAATGGGCCTATAAAATAGTAGTTGTATTTTAGAGTCCAGTAAATCAAATTTTAGAGGTGGCTTTAATGCTTCTTAGGAAGCATGAATTTTAAGATGAGTTTCATATCAGATCAAATAATTTTTGTGAACGTGATGTCTATGAGAGATGTGAACTCTGATAATGTTTATGAGCTCTGGAAGCTGAAACTGATGACACCACCAAATATTGACTGTGGGGCCGTATCAGATACAGATACTGTTGCAGTTAGAGGAAACAGAAAATGTGGTGTTGAGTAAAAGCAGCGAGTTCTCTGTATTCCGCTCCAGCCACTTCCTCCTTTCAGTGCTCTCGACAGAAAGCAGCCCCTGCGAGCGAGGAATCGCGGGGTTTTCAGAGGAACGCTTCTTACATCACCAGGAGCCTCTCCCGGGCTGTGCTGCAGGGGCTGGGCTTTCCCGGGTACTTTGTCAAGACATTTCTACCATTTCTAGAAAAGAGCAGAAACTAGAAAAGAAAGGAAAGCCAGGTGCCTTAATATCCACAGAAGAGAGAGTGTTGATTATGTCACTGCAGCTGCTGAGTTTTTAGGGGGAGAAGCTCACAGTCCCTGCTCTCAGGGCTTGCACTCTCGGGCAGATGTGGCTGTACAAAGGAGGTTGCCTTTACTGCTGCAGTTGGGTACTTACTTGGTAAAGTTATGAAGAAAACTGATGGGGAATAGCACTTACTTTAAAAAAATACAAGGTAGGAAAGCATTATATTCCAGTGCCTCCCAACAGACTTGGAAAAGTGTATTTAGGAAAAAAAAATTAACCACAAAGCTCTGGTGACAGCAAAATTTTTATCGTTTGTAAAATTCTGCCTAATTTTATGAATACATATTGGTGTATTAATAAAATATCTTTTTATTAATAAATAAATGCTACAATTTGCTGTATTAATAAAGTATGGTGTGGGAAAGCTAGAAAATTATCCTGGTAAATCAAGTTGATTATTTAGTTATTGCAATGTAATTATTTATTGTAATATAATTTGAGGGCAGACTTCATCTGCTGTTTCTCCTGATGTGAGGAACCAAGCAAGTATATGTAAGCATGTTGAAGAAAGTGGGGATAGTGACAGAAAAGAAAGCTCCACTGTCCAGATTGGTATCCTTTGTTTGCTAATCATTACTTTGGGATATTTTAGATTGTAAACATTCTTTAAAGAAAATCTTTGTTGACTGCATTTCTGTTTTCTTTTTACTTTTTTTTTTCTTTCTCCTGCTGACTCAGTCTATCAGTTTCCATTTAGCTAGGCAGAAAATTCAAGGAAACAGAACATTCCAAGAACAGCACAGAGGTACATGCCTCTTCTGAAATACTGTGAAATTAATCTGTTCTATGTTTAAAGTGAAGGCCTACTAAAGAATGAGTAAATTGTGTCATTATAGACATTCTAGAAGAAATAGTTTAAATGTATTAAAACTGCAATACATGTCTGTAAAAAAACATTTAGTTACAAACGGCAAATAAATATGACCAGGCAGAATGTGAGGGAACAAAACTACTGATGCTCCACAGCAAGACAGATGTTTGGGTTTAGTGAAATAATATTTACTGATAGGAACTTACCTCTGTATACACATGTAAACCCTTTTACAAGAAGTTTATTCATTTGCCTTTCACCAGGGGTTTTACTGGCACATTCCCAACATGAACTGAAGCCTGTGGGTCAAAGCCCAGGAGTCAAAATTCCCGAATGCAGACTGTAGAATTTATTTCACATGAGCAATGCGTGTTGGGAAATCCTTGAAGGCAGAGAAGAAACGGTGCACAATTCATAAACTCTATTCCATTTACCTGCTCCACTACAAGATGCACACAGGAGAAGACTCATGTTCTTACCAGGTCCCATCAGAATTTCTGAAAAAATGATCCAATTAATTTCAGTTCATAATTCAGGTGTCTTTTAGTGACTCTTCACAGTGTTCACTTATAAAGACACATTTGGATTATTTTACCACCAGAATATATGGTACCAGGAAAATATGCAGAAGCATTTGCCAGGAGCTGCTTAAAGTGGTGCAATCTAATTGAAACTTCTCTGCAGCTTTGCCTAAGGGTAATAAAGTTGTGAAGAAGAAACTTCTTCTCATGAATATGTCAATGCAAAGGAAATTTGGACAAAGATGGTTAATGTAAACATCAGTATTTCTGGATCATGGAAATACGTAAGTGCTTTATACATGAAAAATGCAGGTGGTTTTGAACCATTTCATGCACTCCAAAGACAAAAACGTAATATAAATATCTTGGGTGTTTATATGGCACAGTTGATTATTCACAATGGGTTGGGATCATACAAGCTTCAGCAGCTGTCCCGTTGTTGTTATTCCAAATACACAGAGAGCCATTCCCCTACGTCTTTAAATCACTGATGTTTATTGCTTAGTGATGGAAAAAGTTAAGCCTGTTGCCTGAATAAAGGACTTTCTGCACGTATTTGAGTGGAACGTGTTCTCCAGGTGGAAATAAGGAACACCCCTAGGAGAGAATCACTGCCAACCCAAAACAGTATACAAAGACACAGTACTCCCATTGACAGGGATCCTTCCCGTCAGGATTTCAGTCTGAACAGAAGACTCCTTTGAACGATATTCCTCTGCTGCAGAGGACTGCAAATGCCCTATACATAAAATCCCATGAGCCCTGTTTTTATTTTGGACAGCAGTAAGAAAGAGAGGATTTGGGCGGTGGGATTTTTCTACTCTCTTCCCCCCCCCCTCTGAAAGTGTAGATCACTCTTCTAGGAGGCAGATGGTCACAGTGGTCATACTCCCTGCTTTTGTAACTGGCACTTGTTTTTGGCATGCTAATGATTTATTGTTCCCAAAAATAGCTTTACAGACAGGGTCAATTATATTTTTGGATTGTACAGCATGTAGAGCAATTAGTTAGTTGCACAAGGCAGTTGGTTTATAATGCAGTACACCCCTTCTTCATAATTGGCACCTTTCTGATATCCCATTTATAATGGAGGGGTCTATCTTTACAAACAGACCCTTGTATTAGCATGCAAATACACTGGCTCCCCCCAGATAGCTTTACACACAGAGACAATTATATTTTTGCTTTTCAGGATGTGTGGACTAATTAGCTATAGAGAAATGGGGCACTTGGTCTTCAGATTTCAAGATCTTACTGCATCAAGTGATTTTGAGACACTTTCAAGGGCAAACTGGTAGGTAAAATTATAGGAGGAGATTGTGCCAGCTCTCATCTCTCAGACTGTCATTTGAATGCAGAATGAGACATTTTATAGTTCTGTTGTTTCATTATCCCTCAGTGTCTAGATCCTCTGCAGTGGATAGGGTCAGATGCCACACACAGCACTCTGCAGTTCTGGGTGAACACTGCACGTGGGGCTCAGCCAGGTGGGAAACATCCTAGAACCAGTGGGATTAGTGGTGTGCTTTAGATTCAGGTGCTAGATCAGATGTACATGTTATTAGTAACTACCCACTGATTCATTAACTGTTTTGATGTCAACAACCGCACTGATAGGCATAAGTTAAAAGTTTTCATATTGAATATAAAAATATCTTAACTACACTCTCGGGAGAGCAGATAAACGAGGGAGGAGAAGTTTTCATACAGGGTATTTATGACAAGATTTGTCCTTAAAGTATTCTGAGTCAATCTGTAGCTCTGCTAAAAACGTGGTGCTAAATCTAGAGATGAATTTAGGGTGGCATTTTATATAATTTTTTTCTTGCAACTAGCAAGACCACAAATGAAAAAACCAGAGAAAATAGTGAATCTGCTGTGCAGTTTGTAGTGTATTTGACAGAATGGTCATCACTAAAACCTTGGTCAGAGGTATAGTTACGACAAAGCTATGTTGTTTTGAGTATGGTGAAAAATCACATTATAGTGGATATTAGCAGGTAATTTCTGAAATACTGGGGACTAGGTTTAGTTTTGGGGTTTAGTTAATATCTTCTTAACTTGAGGGATGCTCCATTCATCCGTCCATTTACTTACTTATTTATTTTTCTAATACCCTCTTGTATGTTACTGGGGGAGCAGAGAGGAGATAAGAAATAACAATGCCAGCAGGGAATGAATGAAAATTATAGATTTGAAGCTACCCTAACAGAAAGGTGCCTGCTCTAGCCTATATTGTAGGTTTGGAGACTAAGTGATTGTATGTTCTTTTCACACCAAGGAAGAAAATCACACTTGTTCTTGATATCTAATAATGATACCACACAGTATGCACAGTCTGAAATCAAGCAGAGAAAAAAGATAGGTTTCCTGCTGCCCAAGGGGACTGATGTGATCTATACACGTTTTGGAAACATCTTTAAGAATGGATTCAAATTGTGGAATCATTTTAGAATACAGCAGAATCTACAGAGTAAATGTTTCCATAGCCTCAGCCAGTGCTAGGACATGGCTTACACTGTTCTTGCTGAGAGTTTGGCTCCTTGTAAACTGCAACCCCAAATGTGTGAGGATTTTCATATTATTAATAAAGAGAAAAACGGCACAACAGTCTGTGAAGAGGGGACACAATAGAAATGCTTTTAAGAAAACTTTTGCAGTTCAGCTGTATTCTGTCTTGATAACGCATGTGAGCTGGACGTATCCATCTACAGTGTATACATACCATACATACATAGCTATTATTGGAGTTACTGCTCCGAGGTGAGGGAAGGAGGGGAGACAATAGGTAGAGGCTTAGCTCTGCCAGCACTGGCCATAGGTAGTGCCACTGCTGGAGACTACTGGCATGTTACCTTCTCCTAGGCCAGGAAAACAAGTCCTTCTGCAGACCTTTGATCAGAGTGAAAAAAAAAAAAAAAAAAACAACCCTAGTATTGTCTTGTTCTTTTCAGGTGAAATGTCAAAATTATTGCCAGTGCAATTGTTTGGCAAAGAGGTAACTAAGCTAGTTCAATAATTTACAGATTAATTATTTACCTAATGGCTTTGCAACTTCTGTTTTCTAATCAAAAGTTAAATGCTTGCACAACACTATATAATGAAATTTCTATTCATGTGAAGTACGGAAGATATGAAATTTTTTTTTATGAACTTCTGCAAAAAATGCAATTAGTTTGTTAGTTTTAACAAAACCCTGGAAAACAAGAAATTATGTCTTACATCATTCTGGGTTTTTCTGGAATCTACCTAAGACTAATATGGAAGTTTAAAAGTTATACAGGAGTGGTTGTCTTGTCCAGTGAATTTTGTCATGTTTTTACGTGAGAAAATCAGCAAGAGTTATTTGAAAACTGGAAGTTCTGTATTGTTTCAAATCCTATTTGGAGATGGTTTTTGTTCTGTTATCAGCAATGCCTTTGCTTTAGTCAGGAGAAAAGGTTAGCTTAGGATATAAGCTTGTTGCTGAGTTTATCAGAAATGCACTTCTCCTCCGTACCTCTGAACGCTTGATAGAAGTTTTCCTCTTTGGATTTCACATAAGATCTCTTTGACTTCTTACTTCAGGATGTGCATTTTATCTCTATCTTTCCTGAAGAACACTCACTCTTACAGTATCTGTCCTCTGTGAATACAAACCCTTTAATAGATTAGAACAACAGATAGAAGACCACATATATCATGGGTTATGATGTATCCACATTAGTCAAAATAGAAGTGCTTTAATCATAATTTGAAATAACTTTAATTAACAAAACTCTTGTGCTTTCACTGGTAATAATCTTAAACCAATCCCAAGCAGTGGCATCTACATCCTGGGAAATTATTGGGAATGATTGCTATTTAATCAGCATTTAAATAAGATGCTCTCAGACATCCTTCACCTTATTTACATATTGGTTAGCAAATGTGGATAAGAAACTGTATTCAGATTGACTAGGGACAGTAATTTTGGTGGAATTCAATTAACTCATGTTTTTGGTTGAAAATGTATCTCTGTTTATGAATAGCATTATGTCCTTTAAAGCTTTACTGGTAGGACAGGACTAACAGCATGACAGCTTAATGATCTGATTAACATAATCTATTGCACTAACTCTAAATTTACTTGCAATTTGGAGGTGACAACATTTCTAATTTATTAAAGGAATAGGTGCAGGCTACTTTTTTTGTCTCAAATTCTGGTGTCTCAGCTCTTGATGTCTCTTCCCAGAGACATTAAAAGTGATATGAATATATCATATCCAAGATTAGTTAGAAAAACACCAATCTCTCGTAGGTGTCTTGAGGATGGCAGATGGTCATGTCTTTGTATCAATGATACAAATGAACATGCTGTTTATTTTTAGTGATGTAAATTGAAAAAAGCTTATCCAGGTTCTCAGGGAAAAGATGAACTTGAAGGATAGTTAGCTTGTGGTACTGGGAAATCCATTTTAATTAAAACTTTATTTTATATAGATATCTTGTCATAAGTTATTTCTGAAAAAAAATCCATGAGACATCTATATGAATATAATTCTGGAGCCAAGCATAAGATATTCTTTCATACCTCCCACAGCAGAAAGGCAGAGTCTCCTTGAATGTGCACATATCTCTGCTCCTCACATTATTGCATATAAATATATTAATCTATAGATGTAGCTGTATCGATGCCTGATGCAGCTGCCTCTCCAGGGATGGTCCCATAGAAGGGCAATAGATTCCTGAGGCCTGGTGTTCTACAAATTGAGACCAGCTCTGGAGCTTTGTTGTTTACTGAAGTTTATGATGCTATTTTATTCCCTGGTGCCCAACACACTCATTAATTCTCTCTGTGCAGTCCTTCCCCACCTTGTGTGCTCTTTCTGTAGCCCAGCACCTGCCCCTTTCTCCAGAAATCACCATCCATGTTGCCCATTTTCAGCCCCACCAAAGCAGAAAGTCTCGGATTAACTCAGTTCCCTTTCTTGGGAAGGATTTTGCCCCCACACTGCTGAGTAGCTCCTTATGCTACCCCATGTTCTTAAGCCATTGCATTGCATGGGATGAGCCTCTGGATGGGAATGAGTCCTCTCAGCTTTCAAGGTCTATCGTCCAGAAGCAGCACTCTCCAAGCCATAACATGCTGGAAGAGTGTGAGACAAATATTAAGACATAGCAAGAAGCTGACATTTATTCCAGAGCCTTTCAGCTGTGGATTGGAATGAGCTGGTTTGTGACTCACTGACTAGGATATGTGAGGATATGTGGTCATATCTGTTCAGAGAAGCAGATATCACATTGTTTCAGCTGCAACACAGAGCTCTAGACTTTTTTAATTCTTGCCATATAATGTGTCTATGCGTAGCATAAAAGTTATTGCACTTGCTTATTAAAATGTCGTTAAAATTGAGTTAATAACAGGCAAATAAGAATGTAGGGCCAGAGCATGTTCTTTGTTTGCATCTCTGTAATTTGCAGCAGAATTTTACCCATCATTTTAAGTTCAACTAAATGAAAAACATATGGCAGGCTGAACTTAAAGCAAAATCAACACAAACAAAACCAAGAATATTAGCAATGGTTCAGCTGAAGGATCAAAAAGATGGATCTGTAGTATAATTACACAGCACAACATTGCAGCTGGATTGTCTTAAAGCGTATATCTACTTCTCGGGCTCTAAATACAATTAATTATTATGAGAAATAACTTCCATAGGAACTGCTTTTCTTTTGCTCAGGAAAAAAAATGAAAACAGTTGGGTGTAAACTTCAGAAAAAGGTCATAGGTTAATGGAGTTCGTAAATAGAACAGCAAGGGAATCCAAACTTTAATTACTATAATGTAAATTATCTTAGAGAGCCCAAATTAGTGATCACTTAGCCTAGCCACTCCACCTTCCCAGTAGGTTCTGCTCAGTTTGGGGGCTTAACCCAAATTCCCTAAATTCCATCCAGACTGCTGAGATTGTGAACAATTTGCATAGTTGCAGCTTCTTCTCCAGGAAGTTCAGGATGTCTTTTTTCTTCCAAATCCCTTTCTGCCAGTTTGGTGCAACTAAAGTATCATTACTTACTAACTTTTGTTTTAAATAACATCGACTACATTGACTCATCCTGGGGAGAAATGCTGACATACAGATGAGAAGAATATCAGGACAGGGCGGGTATGGCTTTGCAGTTCACATTCCTGAGCTGTAATTGTTCTGTGGATTCTGTTTGCTTTTAATGGCAGGCCTGAGTACATTAGAATTTACTATACAAATAAATGTATTTAACAAGTTGTACACCAGAAACAACTTAAATACATTCCAAATTCTCAATTCAATGATAAGGTGGAAGTCGAAACACCCATTTTGAATAATCACTTTGAAGCAACATAAAAATGTTGTGTTCCCACCATCATGGCTGTGAATTGTCTGGCTGAATAGATGCAGTGTGACAAGAGCTGGGATAAAGGAAGAAGCTTTCTTTTATGTTTGTACTTACATAATTTTAAGAGGTCCCTGCATTTCAAACATAGTAAGCAGTTTTCCCCCAAAAAGTCTTAAATTATGTGAGCAAATGCAATAAAATGAAGTTTCACAAGATCTGTGAGGCTCCCATTCCAGGATTCAGCATTTCAGGGAAGGAATAGTGCCTCTTGCTTTTTATTATCATTTTAAATGGAGATTAACCTTTGGTAAGAGGTAACTGTGAAGTGATTTATGGTTTATGGGTGCTTCTGTTGAGAAGCAAACAACAATACCTGTGTTTGTAATCAAGATGTCCTTAAAGTTTTGGTGGCCCAGCTGTAATCCTGATGTTTGGTTTGATTTGTCCTGTGAGTGGTGCAAAAGTGGCTGCAGAGAAACACTCCAACAATGCCTCTCCATAGAAAACAAAAAGAAAGAATGAATTTAAGGAAGTGTAGCCTTTTTGCTTTGAACTTCACAAAATGCACTGATTAATGAAAAACCATTAATTTGGATAATTGCCAGTTAAATAAAAGCATGCCCACTCCAGAGTTAGAACATTTTAGAGGCAGAGAAGATTTGGAAAAGGGAAGTATTTTAAATAATAACAACAATAAAAAAGCTTTAATGTATCTATAAAATTAATTCCCTTGATTTTAAAATATTAGAGTAACCTTTTGGAGATGTGGATTTGATTCTTGACATTTTCTGTGAGACTGCCTATGAGACCACCCTGTCAGTGATTATGTCCTCCATCTAAGAAACAAAACAGTCTATACAGATTACAAGATCTCCAGGACAAGAGACTTGGAATATATTTTGCAGGGCCTAGCACAGTATGGTTTCAGTGGAAATTTGATATTGTAAGGTTTTTTGAAAATATATTTAATGATAATTAAAATAATAGCAATACAATTAGTAAAAAAACCCAAACAAACAAAAAAAAAACCAAACCAAAAAAACCCCCACCAAATAAAAACCAGACCCTTAATATTGAAAATTTTAGGTAAGGATGTTATCTTCAAATTCTAGCCTCACTGGTGTAGAAGACTGGTTCATAATTAGGTTAGTTCTGTTAATAAAACATCTGCAACAGAATCTTATGTACAGCTCCCTAGACAGAAATTGCCCTGTCCCAAGTGGCCGTGTGAGATCTCATTCCTTGGCCGAGGAGAGCATCCTGCCAGGAGAGGGAGCTGCTCGGCCTAGGGACTCCGGGCTCGCCTGCTCCCATCTGATCTTGCTTTGGGGATGGGAATTGCAACACGTTCTGAACTTAGCCGTGCACAGCAAGCCTGCAGCTGCAGGGTCGCTGCTTTATCCGTGCCCACTACACTGCAGCCTGTCAGGAGCAAAGGTGCCACAGTAAGTCCTGGATGGAGGCTGTGAAACAGCCAGGCCAGCCTGTGAAAGGCAGTGCGGAGGAGGCAGATTCTAGGAGTGTCTGGGAAGGATCCCCGATACTCTGACACTTGTCACTTCCTTTGGACATACCAGTGTGAGGCTGCTGGGCATAAAGAGGCATTAACAGAGTTAGTGAGAAATTAAGCAGGAGATTCCAGGGCTAAGAGAGATCTCCAGAATGCTACCAATAATTTCTTTAATGGAATTTTTCTCTTCTTTAATAAAAGCACATGGATAAAAGTAATAAAACCGTAGTTGATTTATTTTAAGCACAGAACAAATGAGTCTGAGTTATGCAACACATTTGCTATATATTATTGTACTTCCAGAATGTGGTCTGTCATAGACAAGAAATAGTGTCTTTGCATGGACCAGGAAAAAAAATGTACAATATTGAATTGAGCTGTGCTGATCTGGTCAGCTTCCAACAAGGAAAACTGAACATGAGCTGTTGTGGTAGTTTTACTTAATTAGTGCTGTTTTTTTCCTTATTGTGACCATGCTGGTGCTGCTTTCTGTTCAGATAGGATGATAATTATCAGTTTCTGAGGTAGAACGTGAGCATTTTGCCTGATTCTTTGAAACTCCTCTAAGGAATAATATTCCCCCTCAGGAGGCACATGCTGTTGGTCCTACTGAATCTGACATATGGGGTTGTCATTCTTGTGCTTAGCTAGCATTGATCTTTTCAGCATTGTTAATGGGGATTGTGTATCTCCACTCACAGTCCTGTCTTCTCTCCATAACTGAATCTGTGAAATCCGTATCTGTTACAAATACAAGGGTAGTATTTAGTATTCTATTTTTCATTGCCAGAATTGAGAAGAGCTTGTTACTGCACTTTGCATGGCCAAGCTCTGTTACTGTGTGCTGCTCCCACTCAGATCAAATGTAAAGATACGTTTGCTGTTGACCTCATTTAAAAGCCCTCTAGAGGGAAACTCTGAAAAAGTTGATACAGTTTGGCATGGTTATTCATTATGCATGGGAAGTGCATTGCTTTATTTTCATTAATTTTACATAGAAATGAGATACAGCACAACATGCTTTTCTCATTTTTGGGAGCTCCGCAAAGCTTATGTTATTATGTTCTCTTTGCAGAACCACTTACAGACAGGCAAATCCAAAAGCATTCTGTATTCCCCAGCTCATCAATCCATGTTTAAAGAGGATGGGGTTGTCCTTGTGTTGAATGTTGGCATTCTGCTACTTGTCCTGCATGCTATTTTGCCTGGTTCTGCAGAATGACTGGCACTGATGAAAAAAATTCAGGTGTGATAAAAATAGAAAATATTCCCTTGGTATACTATTGAAAATTGTAAGTAATCACCATGATGTGAATATTGGAATATGAGAGCCAAGGTACAGAAGTCCTGCTGTAGCTGTACTGAACTAACAGTATCATTCAGAAAAAGAGATTGTAGCTCAAACACAGCCTGATTGTTGAGTTTCTAAATAGAACTGAGGATTCCTACACTGCACCTTTTTCATCAAAACCAAGTTTCTTTCTTCCCATTTTTTCTGACTGAGGGAGATGTAAGTGAAAGGTTAGCATGTCAAATTTAGGATGATTTTTTGTAGTCACGATATAGTAGAACATTATTTATTCATGAAATGGATGCTGCTTTTTTAAGAGCATGCAACTAAATTCAGAAAAACCTTGGGAACTCTTCAGACAAATGTGATTTACATACTGGTGAGAACATGAATATAATTTTTTTCTAACCCCTTATAGAACAGAATAGTAAAAACCGTAACTTTGTCTTATGAAGATAATCAATATTAAAGGTATTTTAAATGCTTTCATTCAATCTCAAACCTATTCACAATGGCCTTAGTTGCAAGGCTCTATATGTTCCATGAGCCCAAAGGACTGCAAAGGTCTGCAAATGATGTGCAGTCCCTTTCTGTTCTGCTTCCTATTCCTCTGTGCAGCTTCCAAACTTCCTTACTCCAAACCCCCTTATTCCAAACCATGAAAATGCCATTGTGAATCAAATCCTGTTTTTAAACTTTCGGAATGACTGCTTTTTCTTTATAGCATATATTATATTAGCTACAATCCTAGCAAAAATTTTTTTTTTTGGCCCTAAAACCTTAGCTAAGTTCTAGTGGTTTGGCCACAAAATTAGGAACCAGAAACTTCCTTGTAAATCCATAACCATTGCCACTTGTTTCATCCAAAGTAAGCAACTCCTTAAAGCTGCTTGTGGTGTCAGTTCTTTATATGTAGTATGGTGATAATACCTCTTGCCTCTTACAAGTGTAATGGAAATTAAATATTTAAAGTCTATGATCCTGAATGACCTAGAAGTACTAAATGTTGTCATCTAAGTATAACTAGTCCCGATTATGGAATATTTGGTTGTTTACAATATTCTTTTCAGTAGGCTGCTGCATGCATTAGCATCAAATTAAATGTAGTTAATCACTTCTGTACTGTAGTTACTACAGCTACACATCCAGCCCTTACTTACTCCTCTGTGATCCTATTGGTTGTTTTTTGATTTACTTTGAGCTTAAAATAGGGTAGGGTTGGACCCAAAATGTTCACTTCTAATGCAATTTAGGTTTTGACATCGATGGAGATTTTGCTCCACACCTCTGCCTTGCAATACCTCACATTAATTCCATGCAGGGACTGGAAAAGCCTAGTAAGTGGAACGTAAGTGGAGTGTGTGGAGTATGTTTTGCATAGCAGTTATTCCCAATATTGCATAACCAAAGTGCAGCAGAAAAAGAGAAATGATTACTGGCACTTCAGATACTTGCTCAGATGAATATGGGGGTTGGCAAGAGGAATATTCCGTATATGTATATATATTAAAAAGAGGAAGTAAAGCTCTTTCTCAGCTGAAGACAGTAGCTCCTGCTCTTCATATCACATCCGGTCAGAACGTAGTTTTCCATGCTAGCGTTGAGTCAAAAGACAAAAGAAAATGCAGCAATAGGCTTTTCTCTGTTCCAGCCACCCAGCCATCCTGAGTCCCAAGTGGTGATGGAAGCTGTTCTTTTTCCTTCCCGCTTAATCCAGCCCTGAGCTGGATTAGCAATGGCGTGTTCCTTTGTCAAAGTGCAAGCTTAGACTGGATAGCCATGGGAATCCTGCCCTAAGTACCCTCACTTGACACACATACACGGTCTCTTGGCTGCCTAAGACCCCTGCCCATCTGTTGGTGTGGCACTGTGCCCACTTCCCCAGCTCGCTGGCCGTTCCAGTGAGGCATCACTGCCAGCTGATCGCTGGGTGCCATGGGCAGCTGACAGCACTGCTGCCTGCTCTGCTCTGAGCACGGCTTGCTTTGTACAGAAACCTGTGTTACAGGTGGATTTGGTCTTGCACCACTTAGAGCTGGATAGGCAAAATCCTCGTCTGATTGAAGCTGGGTCAGCCTTACCATGACCTGACTAGAAACAGACCTGAAAAATGTCATCTCTGCACTGGAGGAAAGAAAGGGAAGAAGAGGGGGTCTTCCAGTGGTTACTGAGTCCAACACTTTGCTGTGTAAATGCTTTGTAGATGGCATAGAAGGTCTGCACATAAACAGCAATTCTTGCTTGTGTGAAGCAAGGAAGAGCTCTGTCTCACCATGGTGATTCCAGGGGAGTTCAGGGCATGTTTTACTTAGTGTTTTTTGTTTCTGCACAATATTTGAGTCATGTGTTGATTCATCTCCCTAAAAATAAAAGTATCTGACTTCTTGACCAGCTCACATTCAGTTGCTTTATGCCTTTGCAAAGATCTTGCATCCCAACCCACATATGTGCATCCATGCTGACAGAATATTCTTCTGTGTTTGAGGGCATTCATAGTCTGAGAGTTTTCATAGCTTCCCCATACCTGCTTGTCTCAAAACTTAGCAGTAATGAGGTTCTGGCTGTAGAAGAACTGACATGAAGAATTAAGAAACTGTGAAGGGTAGCCTTCTGCTCCATTTCTTTTTTAAAGGCATTGGAAATGTTTTAGATCTTTGGAAATGTTTGGGTTTGGGTTTTGTTTTAAATTTGTTTTTGGTTTTGTTTTGTGGGTTGAGTAACAAGGAATTCCTTTTCACTCTATGAAAGATAAATGATGGAATCCTCTCAAAAATGAAATACCAATGCCAGTTAATTCCAGTAGAAAGAATTCCATGGTTTTTTTACCAAGTTATACTTTTATCTGACAGAGTAACACATGGAGAAAATTGGGCCTTCTGTGTTGCAGGGTGAAAGGCACAGTGGGAAGGGAAATGGGCTGAAAGTCAACTAGGGCTCTTTTATTGCCTCTGCTGTTGAACTACTTTATGACCCTTAGCAAGTCACTCAACTTCTCTGTGCCTTGGTTTTCTTTTGGTATTAATTAACTAAATTGTAAATGATTTGTCAACAAGACTTCTACACTGATCTTGGCTTGGCCTTCAGGTGCTAATGGATCAAAAGTAATAATGTTGAAAACTTCATAACCAATCTTTCATTTAGCCAAACGCATTCTTACCTTCTTGGGAAAGTACTCATTTACGTGCATAAAGACAGGGTTCTGTAATAAAGGGAGAACATCACAGCACATATTCTGTATTGCCACTCATCTGTTTATCCTTCTATTCCATAGTCACATAAAAGCAAAGTATTTTAGATCCTTTAAAACGAAGAGCATAGCAAAAAGAAAAAAGGATTTCTTCTAGCCATTTTAGGTTTTACAACTTCCTTCATGCCTCAAAATGAAAACCAGCTAGTACATGTAGCTGTATGTGTGTTATAATGAGTACACAATAAACAAATACAGTGTATTAACAAGAAACGTTTCATGTATCCTTGTAATTAGATATTACCTTTCCATGGTTTCATTGTTCTGTACGTGGCTCTTCTGGCTATAACCAGCGTTATCTGGAAGCCTTAAAACAGACATGCCCTTCGGTGAGAGGAGCGAGCGGCAGCTCCAGCCCGTGCAGTAAATGTAGGTCAGTTCCCGCAGAAGGAAATCTCTGCTCGCGCTGCTGCGGGGCCGGCTCCCACCAACTCTGCGTGCTGCCAGCACAACTTCTTAGGCTCCTCTTTGGTTAATTTTACATCTTCTCCCTGGGCTGCATGATGTGTCTGAGATGCCTATGGAGTATCTTTCTCCATTCTACGTTCAGGTGCTTGACAGAAGCATTTCTGCTTTTGGAAATTTAGGATTTTACCAGTTAGAACAGATATAATGTTGTATTGTTTTCTCCTCCCCCACCCCGAATGTCTCCTTAGTATTTTTTTAAAATAACATACGTGTTTTGAAGGTCTCTGAAGTTCACACAAATAGAAAATTAATTATAAGGACAGTGCAGAAGCTTCTCATGTCACTGCTCAGATACGTAAAGGTTTAAGAATGAATGTGATAAAATTAATGTAACTTTGCATACAACTTCCTTGAAGGGGGTAAATAGCTTGCAAAGAAGCTTAGATAAGTCAATTTTTGCTTTAACATAAAGAATTTGGTAGATCTATTTTATATTATTTTAGCTTTTATTTCATCTTTGGAAGTTCTAAGGATTGCTTATTCATTGATCTCTAATCCCAATTCAAACACTGTAAAATTTCCCATTTGCTCTTACTCTTCTGTCCTTTCAAACGTTATTGAGAAGCTTCTGCAAGTTTCCATCCAGTGAGTTCAGGCAGTGTTTACCATGTCCATCTTTCTCCCACGTGTGACCAGTTTGACAGTAGCCCTGACAATTTTTGTCCCTGAAAAGAGAGGCCTAGTTGAGAGTACGGTAGAACAGATATTTTATTTTCTGCTCCCTCTATGGCCATCCCAGAAAAAGGTGATTATTGGATCAAAATATTTGTGTATGTGCATATGTACATATATGCACACTTTTAAAAAGCACACGTATATTTATATAGAAGAATTACCTTTGAAGGGTTCTTGCTTTAAATATGAATTTTTTTTAAAAAAAGGAAAAGTGTGTTCTCTGAAGGGGAAGGCAGATACAAATCTTTCGTTCTGCATCACAACTAAGTACATACAGTCTGTAAAAAGTGCTAAATATACTGGAGGGGGGGGAGGGAGGAAGCAAACCCCCCCTCACTGCGCACTTTTGGGAAAAAAGTGAGCTTACTTAGTGTAATTGGAGAAACACTGCAGCATTCCCTGACTTCCACACTTGAGGGAGAATCAGGTTAACCATTTACATTAAATTACAATGTACATGCGAATTAGAGTGCTTCAAATCCATTGTTATGCAATTTGTGGAACTACTGCAGTACCCCCGAATGCTGCTACTGCCTGAGAAATGCAGGTGTGGGCAGTGTCCAGCACAGTGTCTGGGTCTCGGGTAAGGAAGAGCAATTGTCGAGGAGATGGGATGACTCTGAGTACCTCAGAGATCCATACTTTAGAGAGGACTCTGTGTCAGAATCCATACAGTCTATTGAGACATTATTCCTAGATACTATCTGATAGAGAAAGTCTGCTCTGATAACGTGTTTACTAAAGACGCTTTACAAATAATATTCAGTGTTTTTCAGAGAGAGTGTGTGTGTATAAAAATGTTTGTTGCTAGGGGATCACAACTTTTACACGTTATTAAGATGCCAGAACTTTGTGATACACTGAGCACTCTGTGTAGCTGTGAGCACTTGCTGTAGATCTTTCTTACTTGCATTTGGGAAATTAAAAATCCAGGCAATTCATGGAAGTGTGAGGGGGATGTCCTGGCAAACTAAATAAGCTAGATCAGTCCCCTCTGATAGGCCTCCTTTTAAAAGGTTATACAAAAGAACTGTTTTGTTTGAGCGAATTGCTTTCTACTTGGTGAAAATCATATATAAATGAGTCCCAGATCAATACTCCTGAGGCTGCAAAAGGAACAAAAAAAAACCCCAACCCAACATAAAAGATAGATTAGAAGCTATATTTTAGCAAAAATGTCTCTTAAGTGCTGTTGTCTGACACTATGAACTCCAATCAATGTGTCAGTATTTTGGAATTTGAAAGGAAATAGGGATCAGACCTGACAATCCAGAGCTGAAATTTGATGCTCTGGTCTTTTTGATAAACTGACAGGCAGTGAAAATTGCACACGTCTGCAGGGAATCAGGAGAAAAAGAGAGACAGTTTTGTGGAAAGTCTGCTTATGATTCACAAAGACATGCATTTTATCAAAATGGATTGCTTCTGCAGTGTGTGGCAGGTTGCCTTCCTTTTTGAATGGAAGCTTTTGCAGGTTGTAAACTGGAAGGGTTTGTACACATCTACAATATATTCTGACTTTTGTTGGTTTACAATATCGTTTCAGTTGCTCTCCCATTCCTGCAAATGAAGCAAACTTGTTAAAAACAGGTAACCAAAAAGGAATTAGAAACTTTACCCTGAAAGCTTTTTTTCATAAATATGTGTTCAAATTTAACAAAATGGGTTTTAAAAACTCTTCTTGTCAATAGTTTAAAATAACTGAAAAGAATTTTTCATGTTTCATCTTCCTAAGCGTTAAATCCTTTGGATTTATGTAATACTTTTCATCTGAGACTCTTAAACCATGCTGCAAATTCTCAGTCTTAAAATATCTTATTCACACAGACAAATACCATTACACCCATACTGCAGGCTGGTAGACCGAAAGATTGGGTGACCAGCCTGAGATCACATGGAAATTGGGAATTTGCATGGGAGCAGAACCCAGGACTTCTGACTCTCACGAGTCCTGAGTTCACGATGGCATTCAACATGGTACACACATTTTACCACTTTTAAAATACTGGAACCAAATCCTGTATAAAAACATGCTTAAATGTGCTTTGTGTGAGGGAACAAAGAAGTTGCCTTGTGGGACAGGTTTACTGATCCACCGAGTTCAGTGTACTCTCTCTGGGAGCAGCTAATACTTACAAATGCTGCACCCACTCTGTGGTGGTTTTTTGTGGTTAATTCATGCCTGGAATACAGGGATTAAACCCCCTTTCTTAAATTCCCCACCCCGTCAACTATTATAACTCAGTTTTGGTTTAGACATATGTACAAGTTTTGTGCATTTAGGCAATGTGCATTGAAAGTTGAACTCCTTTGTTTTGCTAGAATCTTTGACCTTTAAAACACTTCTCTTTATAGTTTATTTAAAATTTTTAAAGATGCCTTGCTCTGTTGCTTTTACAGCCTTTACAGAGGTTACTAAAATTACAACCTAAAAACTGCTTTATGTCATTTTAGCTTTAGTATATAGTCTTATAAGAGAGTAAATACCGCTACTTTTCTTCCTTAGAAAAGTGTTACCTTGTTAGGTAAGAAAAGTTCTCAGAATTTAGTCACTTGTGTCCCTGTACTCCTGGAGACATTATTAATATCAAAGAGAACTGTCAGCTCTGAAAACCTGCTTTCATTGAAGAGGGTGGCTAGACAGGCTAGAAATTTTGGCTTCATGGTTTTACTGGCCATTTCTGAAGTTAGAGTGCTGTGTCACTTCAAGATGACTGTACAGCTGTGGGGACAGAAAGCAGAATGGCAGGGGTGGAGCTGCAAGGAACTGGTGTGGGGGAATATGGAGAGGACAGGGTCCTTAAAGGGCTATAGTTTGTCAGAACTCATCCACCCAAATACGGTTCAGTCTAACTGAAATTGAAATCATTATGTTTGTGATTTGTGTATCTTCAAATATCAAAAGTCCTTCTGATCTCCTCATCACTGAGAAAAGGTGTGACTGCACTGCATGCCTTTGGTAAAAAGGGAAGAATAACCATCTGCTCTTGAATGACTTTACTACACCAGTCCAGTCCCAGGCTGCTGCCGCTTTACCTTGGTTTCACACAGCATTAGATAAAGTGAGTCTGACCATATCAACTCCTAGAAATTCAAGCCTGGCTTTATGTTCATGGATCCCCTACATAAATCGAGTGCATTTGTGTCTGAAATAATTCTCTGCCAAGGCTAATACAGCTGTTTCACTCTTATATCAGGCAGTAAGCAGGGTATGATTGTTTATGCAGCTGGGAGCCTTTTGCTTACTGGGCTCCCTCTCTCTCAAGCATTGTGGAGCATAATCTAACCAGCATGTTATGTTCCATACAGGCCACTTATGTGGAAGAATCAATAAGAGAAAAGTGAGCTCTGTGTTATCAAACAGGGAGGAGTGTCACCTGGTTTCTTACAACTATTACATTGCATACTGATGTTTCATTGGAGATAAAATCCACCTACATTCGTTGCAAGCAAGGGAAAACACCACTACTGCTATTACTACTACTACTTAAATAAATGAAAGGTTGTTTGGCATGGTGTCTTTTCCTCTTAGTGTGTATTTTCACCTTGGGGAATGGCTGCCTCTAATTGATTCATCTAGGGCAAAATATAACCCAGAATATATTAAACGTGGTAGGTCCTATTCAAACTGGCAGCACATGTAAATTTTTAGCTCTTTATTGGAGGATAAAGGATTAGTCACTTTCAGTTTTCTTTTTACAGATAGATTTGTTTAAAAAGGGATCTGTTGTTATATGGCTATTGATTTTTCCAATGTGCTTTTAGCTGTGCTCATCCTGTGCCTTGTTCCAGTTTATAAAAAAAAAAAAAATCCTTAATGGATATGCAGAAATTTTGTCCCTTGTTATCCAAACCTGAGTATTCTTACTTCGATAATTTTCAAGGGTTTTTTTGCACCTATTTTTTGATGAAGATTTGACTCAGAGAATCTGCATTAGTTGATTAGATACTAACATGCTTTTGCTTTAATTTTGGCCAGTCTGACAAGTGAAAAATAGATGTCTGCCACATGACAAAATGCTGAATATAAATTCTGTTAGCATTTGCTCCTAAGAGAAAGAGAAAGAGAACAGGTGAGGGTTGGGGAGGGGGTGAAGAAAGAACAGGGAGTTAGAGGAGACGAAGAATGTTAGCTACTCTTAAAAAAAATCAAGCCTAAAGGAGAGTGCTAACTAGGTTAGTCAGTTGTTAGAACCTAACAAGTCAGGCAGCTCCCTCTCCAGCTGCAGATGTCATAAAAACACCTGCAGAAATGTACCACAATTTCAAATTGGCAAGTAAATAAAAGCAGTGAAGAGGCACATTTGTGGTGCCATGTTCCGGTGTCAAATCAGCCTGATTCCTGTATTAACGGCAAAGTGTACCAATACTTGACAAAAGAAGATTATAGAAAAAATTTAACCTAAAATTCCCAGCCAACTTCAGTGATTGCAGACTTCTGAGGCCTGCAGCACATTCTGCCGTAAAGGCTCTCTCAGTTTTGTTAATCACGTAACTGAGAGAAGTGGTATTTTAATTCTGCTACCTTATTTTGGTGGGAGGCTTTTTGCTCACATAGAGAACTGACACAGCTAGATGTCTTTGTTAAAATATTGTACGTGTTAAGACCTATTTATTTGATAGCGGGCAAACAGAGAAGATCTTTTGACTGTTTCTATCCAAAGAATCTTGTGAAAGGTCAGTCCCTGTCAGAATTCGACATAACAGTACCGAGGGTGAGGATAATATGTGAGGCTGCACTCCAGTGCTGTCTCTGTGATTGCCAGCATCTGTTGTGGTTTCCAGACTTGTCCAACGAGATTTGCTAATCCAGTTGTGTGTTTGATGCCATGCTACTGGATACAGCTTTATGGAGCATGTTACATCCAATATAGCTCACCCTCAGGGACAGCTGTACTGCCACACTTCCCCATAAAGCCCGGGCTGTGTTGTGAAGATGACATGGGTATATAGATGAAGTTGAATCAAAACTCAGGTGCTGTACTTGCATCAGTAATTACACACCTCAACTACAGAATAGAGAACTGGATTCAGACTTCCACAAAATTCTGGCCTATTCAGATCAAAACTGAGGTTAAGACCTTACAGTAATGAAGGGAAGCTTAGCAATAATTTAGAGAGCATGTTGTCCCTGTTTGCCCACTTTCTGAATTTCTTCTTAGGAGCAATATTCTGTGAGGTATGCTCTCCAGTAGCCTCTATCACTGATGATCAAAATGATGATAGGTAGCATTTGGAAACTGGAATTGGAGGGCAAAATTTTTTGTTGGCTTTGTATCTGCTAATAAGTGATGCAGGGAAGTTAAGTGTCTGGAGAATTAGATTTTAGCTTTGTGAGTCACGCTTCTACTATCAGTTCAAAGAGTGTGTGTGTTTGAGCTCAGGTAGTTAATGGCCTTAGTGTCACGCTGGAAAAATCAAAATGGATGTGTATTATTCCATTTGTAGCCAAAGATGGTTCCTAAGAATTCAGACTCTAGGTAAGAGTATGTTCCACCATGAAGTTCCAAAGGAACCAGCCAAATTCATGTTTTCAGACATTATTAAGGGAGGTGGGATATGAAAATACAGAGGAAGAAACTCTCTCTGATCTTAACTTTTGTACTGTTCTAGCTTTTTTTGCTTTTGATTTCATCCAACTTATTTCAAGGAGTTGAAAGTAGAGATACTTATACAAGGAGGGATCTAAATTTTAGGCAAGTCCTGTGTGTTATTTTTCTTATCAAAATGCCTAATTAACATCTGTTTGTAGAGATCATAGTGCATGCTGTGACCACAGCATATTATATTTTGGTTTGTATAAGACCCATTTCTTGTAATGCTTTAACATCTTCTTTTTATATTTGAGGTACTCTCATCTTCTCTAACAGGCAGATGTTTGATTTTAGTGGGACAGAAATAATCTCTTACAGTGCTGACATCTTCAGAAAAGCTTAAAGAAGTGTAATAGGTGTTTTTAACTAAAACTTGATTGCTTCCCAACATTTCTGTAAGAGTCAGACAACATACCTGCAACCAAGCTTCTACCTACCTCTTTTACAGAGCAACCCAGCTCACTGTAAGCCTTGCTCCTGCCCTGAAAACAAGTAGAGCACCTGGGACTTGTCACCTTTGTATCCACATCACTGGCCTCCTACGGAAGCTTTCTAAATAAATCTTTCCTTGAGTACTTAACAGATGACTTTCTTTGCAAGCCTCTGTGCAGCTGACCCAGAGCTCTGATCACTGCAGATCTGCTGACCCCCCTGTGCAGGGGCTGCACAAGGTGGACAAGCTGGTGAAAGGACGGTTCCTTCCCCCTTCTCCTCTGGACTATTCACCTACAAAAAAAGCAAAGTAAAATCTGGTGTGCAGGCACTAGCTGCAATGCTAACTCTTCCAAATCTGACTTTTTATTAAAACAGTAGGGGGTGAAGATGACTGGGCTAAATTCAGGTGAGACAGGCCCCTTGAGAACCATGGTGAAGCAAAGGCGAGTGAATCGATCCGTGCTGTGGGATAGCAGTGTCTGAAATGGCATGGTAATGGCAGCAGCTGAAGCTCCTATTGATGCAGCACAGGATGCTTTTTGCTCCACTGATGACTGTTGTTCAGTTTCAGAAAACACAGAAAATTCCCTTTCATTATTAAAAATTAGCCAGAAGGTGTCTGTATATTAGGTGCAAATGTTTACAAATTGTTACAACAGTCATTTCTGTAACAGTGCTCTCATCCTACCTTACATGCACAGGAAGGTCAGGGAGTTATTTAACAATTGTGTTTTACTTACGGAGGAAATAGGGAAACAATGATCTAATCCATTTGCTCTTAATAGTGAAATTTACTCCAGAATGTAAAAAACCGTTTTAGCCTATTTAAGTAATGGCTGTGATTACAGCACGTAATTTGGTGCGCTCTATACTACATAACGTGTTATGAATAGCACGCCAAGAGATTTTTTTGGTGTATGTAAATTACATAGAAGCACAAAGGATGCATCTCTGAACTGTTTTTGTCGAGCTGATTATAGGTCTAACTGCTACGGGAGGAGGCTGAAAGAGCTTTGTTGAGAGGCATTGATTGATTAATAAAGAGCGCAGCAGCAACAGACATAACATTGCAGTTATAGATTTTCCATACTTTATCTTCAGGGCTTGTAAAGATACAGTGGTGATCAGATGATGAGGTTTTCTTTCACCTTGCAGTAAGATGCAACAAATCATGGCATTCTGCAATGCCACAAAACAGCTTTTTGCAGAACACTGAGTAAAAGAAAACTCCTCCACAATCACGACTTTACAGTTAGACATTGTCCTTTTTCCTTCTGATCTCCTTTAGGGAGAGATGCTTCAAACAATAATTTAAAGTAATGCCCCAAATTTAGAAACAAAGTGGGAACTGTACATTCAAACACTTAGGGATTCTATTTTTATTAAATTGAAAGTGAGTGGAAAGTCACATGTGAAGTCTGCACGCATTTCAATCCTGCTGATAGAGATAGAAAATTTGCTAAAGAAACCTGTATTTAGATCACAGTTAACCAGTACAACAGCCTAGAGTTGACAATTCTTTGTTCAATTAAGACAATAGCTTGTGTACCTAGTTAAAGAGAAGATGTAAAAAGACCAGGATCAGCATGTGACCAGATTAAAGCAGAGTTGATATTTTTATATGAAAGTCAAATCCTGGCTGGGAAAACACATTTCAGCTGTAGTAGGACCAGTTACAGGAGAATTGGTGGAAATAAAGTGCACTCTCATTCATTAGCTGGCATTTTGCTGTGCTCCTATAATAAAGGTTTAAATAGGAACAGAGAAAAGAACTGCCACAACAGGCAGATGTCTTTATCACAGAACTTCTTTTAGAGACATGTGTCTTGGAAAAGGTTTTTTGAATATTTTTGCATTATTCTGTATCTTTCCGGTAAATCTAAGTGGCGTCTAAGTTTTGTAAGGTTTAGTTTAATAAGAGTTTAATTATAAGTTTTTTGCAGTTGCTGTTAAATCCACTGATCTTGCAGTGGTTTTGAACCCATTTTTAATAACATTTTGTCTTTTGCTTGGCAATATGAAGGGTCTTTAAAAATGGGATATTGAGTGTACTCAAATTCACAGAGATGTAAAACAAACGGAAGAAATATGATTATATATGGTTAATAAGAACTGCCAGAAATTTTTCAGTTGTCTGTTCTTTAAATTGCCCTTTTATGTTTACATGTTTTTTGTCCTGACTTAAATGCACAATATATCCTTTTTTATCCATTTACAATGTAAATTAAAAATCAGAGCACATGAAGTTCTCACTAAACAGTCTTTTGAATTTATAAGTACGTATATTTTAGAGATTATAATATGACAATTTTTTTTTAAGATAGAAACTGCTTTTAGAGGAAGCATCTCCTCAAGGATAATTACCTTTTACCAAGTTGTAATTTAAATTTGTAGTATTCCTCAGTTCCTAAAACCCCAGTGAAATTTTATTCTGAAACTTTTAATTTGTTTTGCTCAGTTTCAAGGATGATTTTAGTTTAGTCAGGGTGAAGTGATCCACATACATTTACCCGTAAATGTTATAGAAATGCAAATAACCACATATATGTGTGCTTAAGTCCCTAAGTGCTTTTTCAGGATTAATATTGCACTAAGAAAACATGAGGTGAACACCTCTCTTGCATATGTTTCTTTGAGGTGCAAGTAGGACACTGAGTGACAGTCACTGGATTTCTGTATGGGACTTGTGCTTAAAAAAATCCCTGAATTCAGTGTTAGGCCAGATCTCTTCAGTTCTCTCTGTAAAAGTTGTCACTGAAAAATGCCTCACAGTCAGAACATCATCGCTAATGATAGTTTCCATTTTCAGCACGTATTAAAGAAAACCCTTTTGTTCACATACAGCCCACACAGTGACGCAGCATTCAATGATCCCAATGTTGAAACCTTACGTGAATTTTCCTTGGGAATTTTAAAACGTGTCCAGTTCTTCAGCAATCAGCATTGCTCCACAGAAGCAAGTGGAGGTATGACAGTTAAAACATGAGAGGATTTTAGTCTATGCTTTTAATTTTTATCATAACCTGGAGTATGATGCAAAGTAAGATCTGCCATATTCCATGCATGAAATCATAGAATCATCATAGAATCACAGATAGTTTGGGTTGGAAGGGACCTTAAAGACCATCTCATTCCAAACCTTTTGCCGTGGACAGGGATACCTTCCCCTAGACCAGATTGCTCAGACTCCCATCCAGCCTGGCCGTGAACACTTCCAGGGATGAGGCATCCATATCTTCTCTGGCCAACCTGTGCCAGGTCCCCACCACCCTCACAGGGAAGAATTTCTTCCTAATATCTAATCTAAACCTACCCTCTTGCAGTTTGAAGACATTCCCCCTTGCCCTGTCACTCCATGCCCTTTTCCAAAGTCTCTCCCCAGCTCTCTTGTAGCCACGTTAGGTACTGGAGAGGGCTCTGAGGTCTGCTAAGAGCTTTCTCTTCTCCAGGCTGAACATCCCCAGCTCTCTCAGCCTGTGTCCATGGCAGAGGTGCTCCAGCCCCTGGAGTGTCCTCGTGGCCTGCTCTGGACTCACTGCAACATCTCTCTTATGCTGGAGGTCCCAGAGCTGGATGCAGAACTCCAGGCAGGGTCTCACAAGGGCAGAAAAGAAGGGGAGAATCCCCTCCCTGGCCTGCTGGGAGGTCACGCTGCTTTTGAATGAGCTCCTGAAATGAGCTGAGATGGTCCAGTTCCCTGCTGTTCAGGTACTTATAGCCACAAGCAGGTACCTCTGTTGAAGTTGTACTTGATTTTGGAATCTCACAGGCATCAGAGCATCAAAGTCATACAGTTATAAATAAGTAAGTGATGCTGTGTAATTAGCTATCTTTGTGTTAAAAAAAATGTAAGCACATGTAGGCATGATGCATTCCAGACTTTGCATAGGATTTAGCAGCAGTCTGTTTCAAATATCAGCAGAGAAAATCCTTTTCTATTGACCCAACAAGAAAATAGTGTGAATTCTAAGACTGCCAACATGTTCCAGTTCTTTTTAAAAATAAATATATGTATATTTTTACTTTAAACTTTTAGGTTACTTTCATCTTATAGTCTTAAGTAGATTCACAAACTTTGATTAATATGTAAGATACAGTAATTCTGGGATCTACAGGGATCAGACTCTTCCACTCTTAAGAAGAAATCATATTTGTGACAAAAGAGAGCAACTACTGTAAAGTGCACAGGAGCACTTCAAAACAGCTTAGAATGGGAAATGAAAAATTCTAGTGGAGACTTCAGGTGAATTTATTAACTACATTGTTACTACTGGGAATATGAACAGAATAAATATTGGAAGATTTCATATGCCACAGCAGTGTCTGTTAATGTCATCCTGAGGCATTGTTTTAGTACTGAATTCACTCTGTATCAACATTGTGTCCTGGGAAGAAATAAAAAGCCAGTTCCTCATGATAAACACTGAACACTATAGCCTTGCCAAGTCCTCTGTGGCACTGGACTCTTAACACAGAAAGCAAATAAAACAGGAACTGTTTTGCAAGTAGATCCACTCAGATTGCCTCAGCACTTTGGTATATTAGCAGGGAGTTCCTAATGCTTAGTTTTGTTGGCTTCATTAATTGTATTTGAACAATTAAAAAAGGGGGAAATGCACACATCTCTGTCATGCTGAAAGCACGTTTGCATCTCAACAGAGTTCAGAAAAACTCTAAAATAACTTAACTTAGCTGTTTGCCAGCATCTGCTGGAACAAGATGAAGGGGTGAGGTGGATTTATACTTTACTGCTCAACTTTATTTCTGGATCCGCATCCTCTCCTCCTTCCTCTCCTCCTTCCACTCTGCACCTGTGTGCCTCTCCTTCCCCAGCAGTCTTAAAACTGCAAATAACTGTTCAGATTCACTGTGCCCTGTCAGCCTTTGATTTTAAGTTACTCCCTGGAGCTTTTGGTTTAATACAAACAAGAGCATACAAAAAGAGCACTTTGTATTTCTTTCTCCTAATGGCACACAAACCTGCCTGGCTGATAGCTGCTGGCACTGAGACCATGTATGCTGCTTCCTCCCTCTTGCTCTCCCATTTGCCTACTGATCACATTTTACTGGGAGTGGTGCAGAGCTGGTAGAATAAATAGATTCATTGAACTGAGTAGCTGCTAAAGGAGAAAGTGGCAATAAAATACTTAGCCTCTGCCTGTGATGTGTGGATTCAGGAGACCTCCTTAGAATAGAAAGTATTTTATTATAATGGTATCAAAGGAAAAAATAGTGGTGAGAAACGCATTTCAGTGAGAAATGAACTTTCTGCTTGTGATTTTCCGTCTGTCGAAGACTGCAGGTCACTTCTCACTGTTCAGTTTTTACAGAAACAATATTGTATTCCTTATGCCAATTGTTAGTTGGGGAGGAACCAGAACAGAAGAGGTGCTGTCTTTGGAAGTTCTTGGCACTTTGGCATATGCTTGTCATACAGACTTCGTGCTGCAGCAACAAAGAAATATTAGCTCAATATTCAAGAATATGGTACTGCCGTCTTTAAGAAGCGTTGGTCTCCAGTTTGTTTGTAGGGGTAATTTGCTGTGTTGATTTTTAACAAGCAGGGCTTTCAAGCATGGAGTTGAACCGCGACTACAACCACTGAAATGACTTGGGACTCTGACATTCCTATATTAGTTCTTAATTGTGGAATTTGCTGCTCTTGCTGCTCCAGTGGAATTCAAGATTGTTGACCTTCAGGGCTCACTGTGAGGCCTATCTCGTCTCTCAGGCAAGAAAAGGATTAGGTAGGAAGGGGGAGTTATTAGGAGCAGGTGAGAGATTTTATATTTTTTTTTTAACTTGACATTGTGTCATTCTTGGCACATAGTATCCAGTAGAATAATGGATAAGGATTATATATTTTGTTCATGAATTGCAGTGCCAAGAGCCACATCTGATAATCCAAAAGCTGAAGAATTTAGAAGTATCCATTGAATTTTATTTTAGTCCCCATACTAACTTGAGTTAGTGAGTGTTGCATGAGGAGGCAGTGCTTGGACGTAGAATACGGCTGAGCATTTGACACAGAAGAGGGACCACAGAGAATGATTTTCCTGTGCAAACTTTAATGAAGATAAGGAGAAAGCAATGCATAACTCAGTCATGTACAGCAGCCAACAGGGATTTTGCTTTTCACTGCATTTGTATGGTTTTGAGTCCCTGTGTCTTTAATCATTTACATTGCTGAAAAGCTTTTTAGAACTGCACATGCAGACGTTTTTCTATTGGAGCACCACCAAAAAGTCTGTGTAAGCACAATATGCAGGGAAAAACATGTCTTGAAAATATTATCCTGTGCAGAAAAAAAACCTAAAAAACCCCCAACCAATATGCTGCAAATGATTTCTGTCCTTTCCTGGAGTCACGAGACTGTTAATAATAGGGCCTTTTTTAAAATTTATTTATTTACTTAAAGGACAAGTGTAAAAGGATCAGCTTAGAAGCAGAATGGAAGCTGGTAGGACTAAAATAACCTACAGAACACATAGGTAACATTTCTTTTCTTTTTCCCATTCATACTTCCTCAGTTGTCTCCATACAGTGTAGTTAGCCCTGAAACTCCCATTTTGATATAGGGTTACTTTTTATTCCAAAAAAGACAACATTTTGACTCAAGAAGGTTATTTTATGCTCTGCTGTGAGATTTGTATTTCTCCCCCACCTCTGCTGTTAGCTAAAGCTGCTTTGTGATACATTAAATGATACAACACAAAAGATCTAATAGAATCTGAAATAGCTTGGGTTCTTAGAAACATGTAAAACTCTGTATAAAATGAATATTGCTAAAGCTCAGTCCGATTTCCATATTCTTTCCACATTGTATTTGTGTATAATAGGCTTCCAGGAATGTTCATGACCTTACAGCTGTCCCTTTTGTTTACAGTCCAGTGCTCTGTCCTTGAGATATGTTGCACACAGAATGAAGACAAAATCATGGCTTCAGGCCTCTGTCTCCCTTCTCTGGAAAAAATACATAAAGCCTATGTAGGAGACATTCTCCAGTCAGTACTGTTACAGCTACATGTGAGTGATTACACCCTGGGAAACAATTAGATGGTAATAAAAAAAATTAAGCTCTAAGGGCAATACAGTTTTTCTCAGGAACTTCCAGGGAAAAGCCTGCTTTGGGTATTTTTGTCTGTTTGATTAGTTGGTTTGTTTGGGGTTTTTTAATTATCAAACCCACTTATTTTTCTCACTTAAAACATAAAAATGGACAGATGCATTTCCTAGCAGTTTGACTCGATATGTTGGAAGATCCTTTTCTTTTTGAAGAGACCGTATCCTGCTCCCACACAAGCAGCCGTTTTCTTGTTTGCTGTCAGTGAGCAAACAATCAGTGCACATTTACACCAGCACTTCAGCAGCGTAATGGTGATGGCAACGTTGGGTTTATTTTTGCTGCCATGCAAATTTTCATTCTCTTTGAGTAAATGTATTTTTCTGCTGATATTCTGCTTTCTGGCAGGTGCTCAAAACTTCCTTGTATTTGCAGATGGCACAGCCATGGGTTCTGTGTGGTGTCTGAGTAGACAGGGACAAAATTACAATCGTTAATTATTTTAGAATGAAGGGCATATGTGAGATTTCAATATCAAACGTCTCCATACCAGCACTGCTGTGCACAAGCACTACCAAATGTAGCTCTGTTTGAGAGGTTTTGGGGCTGAATTTGGTGAAGTTTCTAACTGTCTGATGTGACAGGGAGTATCCAGAACAGCCGAGCTTTTGGCTACGGCCTCCTGATGTGGAGGCTGGCCTGGAGAAATACAAACAGTGCTATGCAGGTAGAGGACCAGTGCAGTAATACTGAGAAGTGCAATGGCTTTTTGATGTTCCATTAGGGTTTTTACTGTTTCCTTCTTGCACTAGGAAATTTACAAAATTTGTCAAACAAATGGGATGGATGCCTGACGATTATATATTGTGAAATAATTGTGTGACTCATAGTGCACTCCATTAATTTAGCTTACAATTCAGACTTTCTAGAAAATGGCCAAGTAATTGTCCACTTCCCAAGTATTTCTGAACATTCAGATCCATGCTTTTGTGTGGGGTTTGAATTTCATGAATGATTTGAAATTGCAGGAAACTGGAGCTGCTCAAGTTAATCAGTTCTTTTTGGAGACACCAAGCAGCTATTTGAAAGTGTTGTTCCTTGTCTGGACAGTAGTTTTATGTGTACATTCACAAGCAGCACTACAGGTGAGGATTGCTGCACAGCTCTGGTAACATTCCTGAAGTTCAGCATTCACTGGATCGTGGCTGGATCTACAGCCATGACTCCAAACTTCCTCAGGATCACTTCCCATGCTCCAGGCACCACCTTTGCTATCCTCTCTGGCAGAGATATTCTATCTGACATCATTGCTTAAAAGGAGGGTCTTTCAGTCCCCCTTGCCTTAACCTCCAGGAGCAGTTTTAACCTGCTGGGCATTTAATGAGGTTCATCATCTCTTTCTCCTGCCCTTCATCTGATTGACCAGTTTCAGCCATACATTCACAAACACAGACAAGGAAGTCAACACATCGTGCAGAGGGATTTTAAAAGCAAATCCTCTTTGCTTTAGCATGAAAAATTGACATATCCAGATAGAACAGTCAACTTTGCCCTGATATTTTCTGTGGCTGTCCTAAATGCTTACAGTTGTTCTTTAGGATCTGGGTATATGTCCTGCCAGGATTTGTGAGTTCCTTCTCTTTAAGTACCTCTTTAGCTAAGGCACTCTCCTTCAAACATAGAGTGTCACTCTGACCTTTCCAGTCAGCATCTTTCAATGTCAGGAGTTTTACAGATTAAAAAATACTTTTCTGCTCGTGGGAAAATAGTCATTTTCAGTGTTTTTCTTGGTCCCTCCTCAACTTCAAGTAGAGTTCATAAACAGTATGTTATCGGATTTCCCAAATTATCAGAAACTCTTCCTATTATTTACTGGGTAAATAAGTATGTGTATATCACATTTAAATGAGTAAAAATACAGTCCTTTTCCAAAACAACTGAAATGACCTAAAAAAATAACAGTGGGATATAAAACCACAAGCAAAACCACCAGTAGGACAGAATAGAAAGAGTAAGTCCTGTCATTTGTAGTTCAGCTGTATCATGTTATCTAATTTTCATTAATAACCTAATTTTAAGAACTACATGTGTGAGTTTTGTTTACTGAGATAAAAACACTGGGTATTGGGTGTTAGGTGAGATTTTTTTTAGGGACAGTACTATGTTTGTAAAATGCTGTGGTTAACAACGTTCTCTCAATGTTTTTCATCTTTTTCTTAATTCATACAGTGGCACTCTGGTTTTACTGCCTGTCTCCCTTGTGTGAGGACAGGGCATTTACTTTCACATACCACATTGTTTGAAAATAATAGTGAAAAGGCACATGAACTGTAAAGATACCTCCCTTGAGGTCTTGAAGGGAAGCTCTGGGAAATTGTAGGGTGGATGTCAAGACAGATCCATGCACTGTATGTGCATGGGGGGGAATTACTGTCACATGAGCCTGCAGAGCTTTAGCACAACACTTCATAATGCCACAGTGGGTCCTGGGCATCCATATTCTAGCAGCTGACGCAGAGCCTCTTAAGCTAAAGGAAAGCATGGGAAGGAAGAAAAATCAAATAGTAAGGAAAGCATCTTGGGCAAAAGGCTGATAATGAAGGTCCATAGCATTCTTGCTTTCCAGTGGCTCTGCCAAGCTGCGGTATGAGGGACTAGAAAGACCTGAATTCTTACGTTTCAGAGAGCAGGTTTTGAAAAAGTTTTCTGCTTCTGCAAACTGGGCAATGTCTTAGAGTCCAGTTCCTGCTGCCACAAGAGTCAGAGTCAGTGCTGGAATGAGATCTTGCTGCATGGCTTTGAAATGTACTCTGAAATACCCTAATACATGGAAATATACTCCAAAGCAGATAAAGATGCTGCTTTCCTTAGAATGCTGGTTATTAGCAGTCTCACAGTGAGTGAGTGTAGGTGGGAGGATCCTTGTATGGCACGAAGACCAATTACATCCTCTTCATTGTCTCCAGTATTCTACTACAGAAGGTGCAAAGAGATATTAGGTCTGACTTACAAATGATCTTTGTAAAATATGCATCTATATTTATAAGAAGTACAAGGATCTATCCTTTCCCCGCTGAGCTGAACACCTTTTATTCTCATTATGAATTTATTAGTAGTGCAGGATGTTCAGCAGTACAAAAGAATGTTCTTTTTATCAAATGGTGTTCTGGTAAGTTCTGTCTTTGTTTTAAGGGAAAATACTGCTCCTCAGTTTTGGAATACAGCTAAATGAGAAATGTTGAAAGGCAGACATCCATGAGATATGCCACTGGCACAAGTGAAAACTGGAGGTGGTCCAGGGCTGCACTGTTAGTGTCATTCCAGGAACTCATTCACGGGGTGGTTCAGCAGCCTCCTCAGACTAACGAGCTCAAGGGAGTGGGTATCAGCCTGGACCCTCCTGACTGACAGTTAATTTGAAAGATGGAAGTTTATTTTTTCCTCACAAAAACATATGGCTGAGGAACAGATGTGTTGCCTCCTACTTTCCTCTCTCAAGGTATTTTGCTACAGCTTAGCCCTAGCCAAGATGAATTACATAGTTGGGTTCAAATTGTCAATTTTCCTTTTCATTCTTCTAAAGTAGTTGGAAAAAAAGCTAAAAATTATGTTTGTCTCCGTATTCAGCATATCAGTAAGGAACTGCAAAAGCTTGGTGAACTTTAGAAGTCAAATTACACATAAACCTCTGTAGGTGTTTCTGTCAAAGGAGAAAATGGAAACTAGAAAACAGCAGCATTTCTGTGGCCAGCATTTAGGATGCTGGAAAGAAAGAATAATGGACACACTTGTCATAAGCTGGAAAATAGATTTAGTGTGTATAACATGGCTAAGGTAAACAAACAAGATCAAACAAGAGCTGAGCAGGCTGCTGTGTAACCCAATGCCACATGAAGTGCAACTGCTGAAAGGATTCTGTGAGAGGGGAAACAAAACTAAGCAGACAAGACAGACGGCATAGTCTAAGTTCAGCGCTTTCTGATGACACTGAAGATTTGCACTTGTTTTGGCAGCTGATTTGGTGTTTTCCCCTATTGAAAATGAGCTGGGGAAGTGCATTGTATGCATCTCTTGCACCTCTGGTGTCAGTCTGCAGATTCTAGATTAAACATGTTCTTGGCAAACAAATAATGTCCAGCTCTTCATGCACAGTGACTCACTGGGAGTTAGGAACAGTTAAGAGTTGAGGTGTCTGTATTTTTACTGGAAATGTCTCAGGGTGATATTTGCTATTTTGCCTTTGTGGTTGCTTGCTTATTTAGTGGAGTAAATTTGCTTATTCCTCTTTTCTTTGTCTCCTGTGATTTTTCTGTAGGATGAACTGTATGATATATTAGGCTTTAAATGTGGACAGCACTAACTGAATGGTATTATCATCCCATTCTGATATTCTCAGCTAGTAGTAAACATAAAGGGAGGTTACTCTGCAGTACACTGAGTACATGCATACATTGAAAAGTTGCTAACACTCTGTAATACAACTTTCTATTTTTATTGTACAATAACTTGCTCATGTAAAAGAGCTCTCATTCAACTTCTTGCCATACCCAGAAGTACAGTACTACCTTGACAGTCAGGGAAATGTAATAAAAAGCACTGCTGAGATGCAGCTGTATTGGAAGGAAGTGATGGGCACAGGAACTGTCTTGGTTTTCAGCATTTGTTTTCCTGTAATATAACTTTTAGCCGTCCCCAAGCATATTCCCTGTCTACCCACTATGGTCACAGTTCAGTCACTCAGGTTTAGCTTTCTGGCATTTTTTGAACCCTGGAGGTCTTTTACCACTCTGTGATGCAGAGTGCAGAGTATTCAGTGTGCAATGAATATTAGATTTTCTTTTACATGTTTATTCCTGTAAGTGGGAAAATTGATTACAGCAAAGTCTAAGACCCACGAGGTGAGATTTCAAGATAAAAGTGGAGAATTATCAGGAAATTCTGTGGGCTTCTTTCTGTCTTATCATATATACTCTAGAGAAGCATGAATACAATATCTATAACGTTCTTAGTACATGTCTTAATGCTTTTCTAACCTACTGTGTTTCTGATAAGCCAAAATACATGCAAAACATAGTAAAAACTGAGTTGCAAGGATTGTTCTTTACTATCCTTTGGCATTAAGGCAAGGATCATCTGTGTAAGTCATCATAGTAGTTTTACATTGGTCAGTTTGTATTTGATGAAAGCTAAAAATATTTTTCCAGTCCTTATCTGTAACGTTTTAGTCAGGAGACACTATTTTTGCAGAAGAAAGGGCCATTGATCATGTTTAAATATCATCATAGCAAAAAGCAGTCAAAACAAAGCCTACTGAAAACTGCCTTCCAGGAACACAGGAGGCAAAACTGGTGACACAAATCCCTCCTCAGGTACCTTTGTGCTGGATTTGCAGCATTGTAAAATATATTCACTTTACTCTGCTCAGCAGCACAGCTCTGTATCCTGACAGCTGAGTAATGTTCTGCTCACGTCTTCCCTTGTAAAATGAAAAAAGTAGATAATTTAATATAGATGTGACAAGTACAAGATAGATTTCTACCCAGCACAGTTCACTGCTGAAAGTATTAGCTTGAAAACCTTCTTTAAGGATAACCAGATTTTTTAATTCTCCCCCACCACTACCCACCTCCCCTTCTCGCCCTGCCCCAATTAAACACAATACAGAGAAATCTAAAACCTAAATTTATCCTTTGATCATTTCAGTATGAAAAAAAATCTCTTCTGTCTCCTGTTCCACAAAATAAACCAGTGTCTGTTATTTCTGCCAAAGAACAGCCTTTCTGCGAGACATGTGAGATACAATGTATGTATGTTTCCAGTGCAGATATTTTTGGTCCATCACTGATTCTCTTTTCTGTAGTTTTACTCTCTCCTGAATCACAGATGCAGTTTACTGCTACTTCTTGTAGCCACTGTGGTTGGGGACTAAATTAAGCTTATTGCCTTCTGAGGCAAAGCATGACAAATTCTTTCAATCCAAATTACATTTCTGAGTTTGGCAGGGCCTGCACTTGGATTTCACTGGCTTCTTAAAAGAAGCACATCGGACAATCCCCCTACCAGCACGTGCATTAGACACGCAGAATACACAGCATTGTTGTGCTGTCCTGATGCTGCAGAAGTGTTATATCCTGTTCTCTGGTCTTCAACCCATTTCTGTCCCCCTCAAGCGTTAGTGCTGTCTGCTGCTCCAGCCCTTCTGCTCCAGCCCCAGAGCAGTGACTTGGTGCTTGAGGCAAGCTATGCTGCTCGTCTGTTGCTCTCAGCCAACGAGGTACCTTCTTGTCTCCAAGACAACTCAGAAGTGAAGCAGAGCTGTGACTGGTGAAGGAAGTCTCTAAGTCTTTGAGGGATGAGGTTGCGTTGAGCTGAGGAGAGTTTAACAAGGGATCCAGCACCATTGCGGAAGCTGCATCCTTGGTAACAGCAAAATCAGATTGAATCAGGAAAGGTAGAGGTTAGCGTGGGATTCAGCACTTCTAAATCCCACTGAGCTTTTCCCAAAGTCTTTAATAGCATCATGGATTCATCTGTGTTCTTATACTGTCTCTTAAAGTCAGTTTTGTGAAAGATCCAAATGGTTGTGACCCATCACTAAACTGATTTTGTAGTACCTATTTCTGGTTAAGGTTATGCAGTAGCAGAATTTGAAATTTTGGGACAGTGCTCCAAAATTATTGAGAATTGACTTCTTTTTTTATGAAGTTGAGAGCAGATTTACCATGGAGTTCGATGGGTGAAATGTTAGCCTACTACCAAACATTAAACACCCTCATGTTTGCTGCCTCTGGGCATTGACCAAAGTGTATCTTTCAACCTGGAGTTTTTCATGCACAGTTATTTATGTCAAAGGAGTAACTTTTCTTCTATGCACTTGATGTGATACATATACACTGCATCTATGAGATGGACCATGCTCAAGTGTCCCCACACAAAGGAAGGAATACAAATCAAAAGACTGAATACAAAAGACCTCTCTTAATGTTTTCACCAATATCCTGCTTACAGATGACTCAAACACATTAGTTAGGGAAAAAACTAATCTCTTCAAACTAAAAGGAATATTTTAATCTAAAAACACTTTAACAGCCTTACTGAAAAATTCATAAAGATTGACTGTTTGCCCAAACTTGTAGTGCTGTTCTATTGACTCTCTGTTCAGCCCTGCACAGATGGTAACTCCCATTCACTTTGATGGGAGATTTGCCTGGGGTAGGACTGCAGAACTGATGCCCAGGATGTTAATTAAATGTACAGTCAGCTGGCCAAAAAGTAGCTGGTTGAGTCATAAGGACAGATCTTCCTGGCTTACCTAAGAATACTTCTTAGTATATAATTAAACCACAAAAACTGACATCAAAGTAACGATAAGGGCCTAAAGTAATGCACATAACCGAGGAAATTCAGGCCAACATTCCTTCCTTTGATCACCCAACTGGGCCAAGCTAGTACACAAGTCTGGGTCTGGATACTCCCTTTCTCAAGCACTGGTAGAGGTGAAGGAGGTAAAGCTGATGGAACTGGCTAGATTGGATGAACTGGTTGGGAGGTAATAGTTTTTGTTGCACGTACCTGCAGAATCCCTCCACAATTATAAGGTGGGAACAGGGATCTTATTTAAAAGATTTTTCCAGGATGTGAAGGAATACTCAGAGATGGTGTATGCTCATAGTGATCTCCATACTTCATACCACTTCAAATTCCATGAATTTCTTTATCAGCTCAGTGGGGTTTTTTCCCTTGGATGTGATTTCTTTACAGTGGGAGAAAGTCGGGGCAAGTGAAGGGAAAACACCCCATGGGTATAAAACTGCTCAGGAGAGGCACAAAGCTACTAGAAGCCTAGGAATTGTGTTTCTATCCCATATCTCTTGAAGCTATAGATCTTAACTTTAGAGGTGCTTTAAAGCATTCTTTTTTCATGTAACATTGTCTTAAACAAGCTGGAAAAACAAGATCTAGAAGATCTGCTATGGAGGGTTAGGAAAATGAGCTGGGAAACCAAAGTCCAAGAATGGTTACCAATGATTTACTGGAAATAGAAAAGGATATATCAAATGTGGTTTCACATGGATTTGTCCTGAGCCAGATGCTGTTAAGTATTTTCGTTAGCGACTTCATTGATAGGATAAGGAATGTTCATATTAATCTTGCAGATGCCACAAAGCTTTGAAGGCTCCAGGTATACAGGAGAACATGATTAGAATTCCAAGGGATCTTGACAAATTAGAAAGATGGTATGAAAAAAACCCAAGATGCAATTAAAAACAAGTCCAGTTCCTGTACTTAGACAAGAAGAATCATTCATAGAATCAACTCAGTGAGAAACAACCAACCAATTTACAGTCATATAGGAAAGGAATTAAGGGTTGTAGCTGTCTGCAGCTTGAACATGAATGGGCAATGCCATACTAGTGTAAAAAAAATTGGAGGGGAGAAATTTTGAGTTCTAAAAACAGGAGAACAGTCTGCAAAATGAATGAAGTATTTCTTCTCTTTTACAGCTCTGAAAAGTCCTAAGCTAAGGTTTAAGTCTCACATGCACCAGAACAGACCAATATAGTGACCTATGAGAAAAGATTGCAAGGGCTGGGGTTGTTTAGACTAGAGGTTAAAAGACTGAGTAGAAACATGATAGCAGTCTTCAAATACAGAAAAAAGCTGGTGCAAAGCCAAAGGGAATAACCTTGTGGACAGAACAGAGTGATTCAAGCGCAAAACAAAATGTTGTGCTAGGCTTTAGGCAAAAGTTTTTTGACAATAAAGCTAGTTAAACACAAATTACTGTAGAACCTTTACCTTTTTTCATTAAGCTGAGGTTAGAAGAAGTGCCTGTCTGGAATGAGAAGGGTATAGTTCAGCATGTCTTGGGGTAGCCACAACGTTTCTTCTTGAAGTTCCTTCCTGTTTTGTAGCATTCGCTGACCTGTTAGGAGAGGCTTTAGGAATCTCTCCAGGAGACTTGTTTCTCTGCTTACCCTGAGCTGGCCCTGACTGGTAGCTTTAAATCACACTCTAAGAGCCTCCTGAGGTCTGATCCATATTTTTAAGATGGACGTTGGCCCACACTTTCTTTGGCCAGCTTTCTGGGTTACCTAGTAGCCTATTTTCCATGATTGGGATTACATGATGGACTTGGAAACTAGTTGTTGTTTTGGGGTTTTCTTAAGTGATGGCCTTGAAGCATTTGTGAGAAAGAATCAGTGAAACTCTTTGTCTTAAAAAGACTTGTTTATTACACTAAATATCTGGTGTTGTCTTGGCCATGTGGAAGGCTGCTGGGTTTTCCTATGTGAAGTAGCAACCGCATTTTTTCAGTGAGAATGACCTTCCTTCCAGGTTAACAGCAACAAGAATGATTGTGTTTGTCCTCAACACCAGCCCTCGACATATTAAGTGAGAGTGGTTAAAGGTACGGCCTTTACAGCTTAAATACTGAATTAAGTAAAAGTTATATAAGGTCACAGAAAAACAGTAAACACCAGAAGACTGAAACGGATGGTACTTATCACTGGATGATACCAGGTCAACCAAGCATGAGACACATGAGCTGGATGTAGACAAATAATTTTATTTCTCTAGGTTCTTTTTGATTTTAAAGTAACACTAAAATTTGGTTTCAGACAGTAGGAGTCGGTGAAAAGTGCTCCAGTGCTACTGTGTACAACCTGCTTGGAAGTTCTTAGGTAAAGACGTCCTTCTCTAGAACAAATTATTTTCCTTTTGCTAATGAGAAAAACAAGGGGAAACAGATTGCAAGATCTTAATAGGCTTTTTTTTTTCCAGTGGGTTTCGTGCCAAATTCTATCCTCGCATGAGTTCTTGAAACCTCTGATTTCTCAGGGACTTCGTGGCTGTAAAAGAATAGATTTCTTGGTCTTCATGTCTAAAAAGCTTCCTTCTCTATAAAGTGCTTTACACATGGAATGGCTGCTGAAGCAAATTGACTAGAATGGTAGTCAATTTTACACTGCTGCCCTCCCACCTGAAAAGCACTTTCGATGCCCTACAGAGAAAAGAAATGAAAGAGGAGGGGTAGAAACATGCACATACACAGAGAGAGAGAAAAGATGCTTGCAAAGAAGGCTTTAAAAAGTGAGGAAAAATGAACTAGTACTGTCTGCTCTCTGTCCTACATATTTGTCGTACTGAACGGGGAGAGGTATTTCTACAGGGTGGAGCATATCCAGTGAATGCACGTTGAGCCAAATTCAGTTCTTATCTGCACTAGGACATTGCCTTCAAATAGCTTTGCTTAAGGGCTAGAATATTCCCAAGTTACATCTAGGGAAAGTGAAGATTTTACGTTTAAATCAGTTTTTAAAAATGCATACCTGCTTAATGTCTTCCTATATTGTAGTTTTTAGGGACAGATTTTGTACTGATGTTAATCCAGCATATCTCTGATGAGTGTATTACAATTACATCAGTTTTATATCAGCTAAGTTTCTAGCCCCATATCATCAAACCAATCTACAAGCTTTAACAAATATTGACCAGATTTAATTAAAAGTAAAATTATGTCTTCTGTGAAGAAGGCTCCTGACAGCTCTGACCAGCAGTATTCATGAAGCTTGGACTGTGAAAGTCTATTCTAGAAAATAATTTTCAGCATATGTGGTCAAACAGAAGTGCTGCTAAGGCAGCAGCCACGTTAGAGGGTGAGAACGGGAGCGATAGGAGACCATGCCAGGAAAATATGTTGATTATGCAAGGTCTCTATCTTTTGCAACAAGAATGGTGTAGTGATATGACATAAGATTGAACAGCTGTTTCTCCAAACATTTGAGAGTTTTTGGAATATATTTTAAGGATGTCTTCTGTGTCCAAAAGGCAGCCTATTTGGGGCCGTTCTTGAGTACTCTGATTTTATTTTCAGGGATATAACAGAAAGGGATACACACAATACGACAACTCCAAATGTTACCCCATTTAGATAAAGTCTGTTTTCAAGGATTTTATCTGATTTCAGAGCTCAAGAAAAATTTTAAACCCCTTCTCAGAATTTCCCATCATTATGGGAAGCATTTTTTGAATTTATTTTCAGATAAATTTTCTTCTTTTACATATACTGAGGCTGTTTGGGTACTGGTGATAATGACAGCCTTTGCAGTGTTATCATTCATTTTCGTTTTTCATCTGAAGAAGTTTTTGTTTGTGTCTCTAAGGAAGTGTTCCTCTTTACAAATGTTGATTCTGTGGTCCTCATTGGTTGAAGATAACGAGCAGATTCTCAGATATTGTAAATTGTCATAGTTCCATCAACTTATATGCTGATGTGGACAATCTCACTAAGTGTAATAATATACATTTTTTCTAATCAGTAGCAATCTTACATTAAAAATAATGTGAGATTTCTATCATCAAAGCATCAGAGTTATACATTATCTTTAGAAGAGCACTAATTTGTATGTTTATTTTCATTCATAAGGAAATATATAATCTATTCTTCCTACCCTGTTCATTTTAATTAGGTAAATGTCTGGATCTATATTAATTATGTCTAAATCTTTAATTTTATTAGTTAGATATGATCTAAACATTTCAGAATCTTGTTCATTGGAACATCTGTTTAATGAAACTTCTTTTTATCCAAAACTTGGACTATATGTCCCAATGTGTGTAATTTGTATTGCAAGTTTATTATTTAGGGGTAGCATATCCCCTGCTGATCAGGGTTATAGGAGTTAAAAACATTTTACACACTAAGTATTCTATTCTGAATTCTGTCTTGAGTAGTGTTCTTTAGTTTTCAGTCAATAATGAAATTACTTAGTATCTGTCGTGTTCTTTATTTTTCATTTGATCCCTCTTCTATTCCTTGTCACCTGGGCATCAGTCAATACCAGAACCTGGCCTTCAGATTGCAAAGTTAGTATTTTACTAAAATCATTGGCAAATTAAATGGAGAATTTCAAGAACACTGCTACTCGTGTCAGTGGCAACTGTTAATGTGCGAGTCATTTCTGTCCATGTGGATCATAACAAAGAAATTCAGACATGAGACAGGGTCACATTATACTTTTGAGTTCATTTTCTATTTCTGTTTTGTATTTTTCATACCCTTGGTCAACAATTTTAAAGAAAGTGATAAGTGTATGATTTCAGAAGTTACATGGCTCATTACCTGCAATATAGCTGACAATCTGATTTCAAAGACTTGTTTCTTAAGTTAGCAGATTTTTAGCACAGCCTAAGACACTTCAGACCCCAGATGTGTGAAGGAATAAAAGAATGAGAGCACTCTTGCCTGCTCCTATTCTGGGGCTCCCTGAGGAGCAGCAGTTATCCTTGAAAGCTTCTGTGCTAATGCAACCACTGGTATGAGGAGGAGCCTGCTCAGCTGCCCCAGGCACAGCAGAATGAAGGCAGGCTTTCAGAAATGTAGGGAGATAAGGCAAAGGAAAGGTGCTGGCAGTGATGTTTATCTTAAATTTTAGAGTTCATAAACTCACAAAACAGTACAACCTGAGTGGATGTTGTAACTGATGTACGCTTTCCAAAATCTATGTAAACTAAAACCACTGAGTTTGATGCAGCTCTAGCAAGGATTCACTGAAGCCAGGAGATGAGGTCACTTGAAAAAGCGAAAGAATTTAAGTAGACTTGTGCCTTCTGAAAGAGGGGAGCAAACTATAAAAGACCAATTTTCAATCTACAGCTGAATTGACTAGGAAAATACAGTTTGCCAGTTACGGTCTCTCCTGAATCCAGGCTTGTCACTGTGGTGAAGAGGCTCTTTTTCGAAGGACAAACACCCGTAGAGTTAAGGGAGAATGGTTTTGTGGCTGGCCACGTGAGCTTTTGCTGAAATACTAGTTCAAGCACAGAAGCCTGACCTATGACTTTTTCTGTGAGTGTTTTTGAGGCAAAGTCATGCATATTCTGCGATGAATGGAACCTGAAATGTAGAGGCTCAGCATTGCTACTAGCAGTGAAGTGCCTGGCTATAAATAGTGTATTTCAGTCGATTTTAATCCTGAGAAACAGCATTTATCTCATGACAGCCCCTTCTTTTTTCTCCGTATGTAAACTGCTTCCTCAAAGATCAATTCAAACAGAGATACAAACACATTAACTTATTAAGTAATAATTGTGGTAATGTAAACAATATAACAAATGATACAACATGTTAAGAAATATATACATCCTCATCAAATGCTGAGATTTGTAATAACCCGCTCTGACTATACTTTTATTGTAGTCATTCAGTGTAGTCTCACCTGTTTTACCTGTTGCTTTTTTACTGTCATAAAACTATAAACTACAACTATGCTTTGGTCTTCAGCCATACCATGTTATACCACACACACTAAAGGCATGGTACATGAGCAGAGCCCAGTCCATTGGCATATTTACACATATGCACCTTTAAACATGTAAGCTTTGTGCTGACTTGCAGCCTACCTTCTCAGATGATGTCTTAACCTCTTTGCTTGACTGTGCTCTGAGTTTATGAAATTTATGCCTCCTGGTGAGAAAAGAAACTGAAGGCTTGGGTGACATTCACACATCTGTCGTGCAAATACTGTCTGTACCTGCGAGCTGCCTGTGCTATTGGATCTCCTGCCTTGATACAAATGTCCTTTTAGGTGCCCTAGCTGAGAAGCAACTTAGAAATTGTAAGGCAGTGCTATCAAAACCAAAAATACATAAATTGGGTGTCTTGTCAGCTAATACCTCTTGCTTTAATGACAATAAAGCCTGCTGACACATGTGGTCGTGGCAAGAAGGCTCTGCAGTGTGAATGGAGCAGCTGCTGCTGATCAGGGAGGGAAATCAATGACTCAGCATTCATCAGAAGCATCCTCCTGCTGGTCACCACTGCCAAGTGCCGACTCATCGATTTTCCTCCCTGCTAGGCGAAGACTGCTCTATTTTCTTTACAGCAAGCTTTAAAATGTTTCCAGTGCACTGTATGCAGCTGTCAGCTCCCATTGGTAGGTCTCAGTAGGAGCACCCCAACACATGAACTGCACTGGGGCTGGGGCATAAATCTCAGATTTGCCCAATGTAGTTTTTTCAAAGTGCCTGAAGCTCAGCATGTGTGAATCTACAAATCACCCTATCTACCCCAATCAGCACAAATGAGGTGTTCTGCTTGCCATAAGCTCACTAAATATTTTTTCTTATGAAGTGGCAAATGAAACACAATATGCATGGCTCACAGATTCACAGCCACTGAAACAAATCCAACAGCATGCAGTTGTCATCAAGAAATATGTCTAGGAAAACCTCTCTAGCCATGCAGTTTCAGCACAGCATGCGAGTACCAGCCAGTCCTTCAATACTCAGACAAAGTAAGTGCCATGTATAGTGCACATGAGGAGTGCTGTCCTTTGATTTCTCCTTTCAAAAGAAATCATCCTTGCAGCTGTTCTCCATTGTCCCTCAGTCTTGGATATCTTCTTTATTTAAAGAGACCTTGGAAATCAAAACTAGAGTCAGAAAGAGGTCTTTGTCTGCCAGTATTAAAATCTTGTGAGTCATGTTTTCCCAAATCTTTCACAAAATTCAGTCAGAATTCAGCTGACAGCTTCAACTTCAGGAATGCTGTGAAGGTGACTACAAACAATGATATTCATTTACAATTTGAAAAACTCATTTAAGCTGAAGTGTGTGATATATTCACATACGTCTCTTTTCCGTTTCATTTACAAAGAGCAACAGAATTGTGGAGTTGAACAATAAAGCTTGAAAGCTTTCAGTTCCATTCCATTTTCAAGATGCAAATGAGGCAAGTTCTGAAATCTGCAACCCAGCTTCTCCTTGTTGATTTTAATATAAGAAATGGCATATTTACTAGAATACTTACTGAAACAGAAGATTTACTTAAAACCAGTATCTCTCTGCAATAGAGTTGCAAGGATTTTCAGACCCGTAACATCTCTGTTCTCTTCAGAAACAAGGAAATATGCAAATAAGTTGTTATTTATAATAGCTGCTGCTTGCTATGTTTGTAAAATAATTATATTTACCAGTTAATTGACCTTGTGTGCTCAATAGGGACAAAAATAAAGAAATGATGCATGAAAATTCAGAGTAACACTGAATTGAATTGGTTTGGAAAAATATATTAACTGTTATTTTTCAAAAATAGCAAGCAATTAATTGCTGCTGTAATGAACATTTCTGTTTTACTCTGGCAACCATACTGTGTTAACATAATACATTGCAAGTCAAGGCAGACCACTTGATTGCAGTGTTTGCGCTGCAGTAAGTACACTTTTAGTTTAATGTTAAATTTTCATCTCAAATGTTCTTACAGGAATGCAGATGTTGTCCTATTTGTCGGTCTTGTTAAGATCTCTGTCATGTGAGTGTCAGTGTGTGTAGCAACACCTAATAAATTATGTAAAGTGTTGCAGTGTACTGCACTTGCATGACCATTTCAATATACTGTAATTGTTTTCTACACTTCCCCCACAGGTTAGTCTGGCTTCCAGCAGAGGCAGAAGTGAATAACAAGCCAATCAACATGCAAAATATTGAACAGAGCAGCTCAGCACACAGCCATCAGCCAAACGTGAGATTAGCATGTGGCTGCAGACAGGACGGTGAGTCTATGCTCGGCTTCCTGAGCCTTGCACGTCTCTCCCTATATCTTCTGAATCACATTTCTGTTGTTTACTGGTCAAAATGAGCTGTTCCCCATGGCAGCACTGGATGATTAATACAGTGACAGAAGTAGGGTCAGGTTGTGTTCATTGCAAAGTACCAGTGAGGGTCTTCATTTTGCCTGTTTGGAGCTTTGGAACTGTATCCCGAGGGAATAAGCGTGAGCCCCCAGTCTTGGTCCGGGATGGGAAGAGCAGGTGACGTGGGGATGTGTCCTGGTGATGCTGACTGGCCCTTGCAGCGTCTGACACACAGGACCCTGCCCTGACACATAAAGGCACTTGGTCTGGCTTTGCATGAGGAAGTTTGATCCCATTACAGTGTGTGATTCTGCCTCTGCTGTGCCCAAGCAGTACATTCCCTTTTACTTCAGTAGATGTGACTTGAGGAACCCATTGTCCAAAGACATTTAGTCTGTGGCTCAAAGAGTTTTCTGTTGAACAAACCCAGGTCTGTTGGTTACACTGTGGCACTTGGAGGACCTGCTTTTGGTAGCTGTTTTGGCCTTTCCCTTTTGAGCCTGCCAAGAGACTGCCTGCTTGCTTAAGGAAGCTCTTTTCTCTAGTGGGAAACCTGGCACTGGCAACTGAGCTGAGGCCACTGGCTCCCTCTGCATGGGCCACACTTTAAAGATTTTAGAAGGTGGCAAATTTCAGCCTGTGGGGTGTTTAACCAGTGATTTCAAAATAAAAATCTCTGAACTGCATCACAAATCCTCTAAGGCATCCAGCACTTTTTTTTTTTTCTGATTCAACATGTTTTAAACTCCATTTTTTAGCATTTCTGGAATTCACATTAGCTACTGTAAGACTAGATGGATAACTGCCCATAATTTGACTCAGTTCTCAAACAGTCAGGTATCTACAAGTTGGGAAGCATTGACTTTTGCCTGTGTAGGTTGGTTCCTTTCTGTGAAACAAGTAGAATGTTTTTCCTGTATCTTTTCCAGAAACGAATATTTTACAATCCTCCTCTAGTGCCAGAACACCCTTATGAAAGCAGCTAATCTGTGCTAATGATTGTTTAAGAATAAAATGGAAAAAAAAAAAATGAACACAGGAACTTCTCTGAATTTATGGCATTGCAGCCCTTCCCATGGCAACACAGATAGTCAGATGGTTTGGTAGCAAAGTACAAGCAGGAAGAAAAGGCAAACAATGACAGAGAGAAAAAAAAAAAAGGGAAAGAAAGCAATATGATTTTCTCTAAAAATATAATAACTAAATGGTAGAAGAAAATCCTTATAAATGGTACTGTCTACTTGTAAAGAATATCCTTCATGTATTCATTTCTTTCTATTAGAGTAGCTTGTCTAAAACATATACAGAAAGCCCTTTAATATCCCATTATACTGTATACTAAAGCATTCAGGTCTAATACTATTACTGATAAAGAAACCAAAAGCATATTTACAGAGACTGAATGTCTATAAAGACCAGATCAAGCAAGTCTCTTGAGAGAAGAAAGTCCCATATCAGATTATTGTGTGAAAAAAATAGCATGCTCATCTCAATTACAGCACCAATTTGGTTTATTTAAAAAGGAAGTAATTCTGGTTTTATATCATAAAATCACTTTTTTTAAGCCTGTAAACATCCAATAAATTAAATTTTTTAGATAAGATCCATTTTGCAAAAAGCTATTTATGAAAAGCTTCAAATAATAATTAGAGAGGATTTAATAACCTAATCACTGACTAATGCTAGCACACAGTAAGTACACTGAATTAGATCCTTTTGTGGAGTTACTGTTTTACCTCATCTCATTTGGCAGCTTATTATAGAATGTAAGTTACTCAAGCCTATAATCCCTACACCAGTGATGGTATGTAGCAGAAAAATTCTGAGTGTAGTCTCTTGAGTTAGTAAGTAAAAAATCTTTTAAAATGTTTGTCAGGATAACAGTCTAGCTGAACCTAATGCAAAAGCAAAATACAGTATTATACTGTAAATTTATGAATACTAACATCTGAAACATAAAAGAAAGTTACGCTGCTTAGCATAAACATAGATTAAATATTGTCAGTATGGTATAGAATATTAAAGCTTTTCCTTTAAAACTATGTGCGTATTATGGTTTATGTTAACTGTAGTGCTCTACTAAACGTTGTAGGTATTCTACTAAAGTTAATATGAGTCCTTTTGTTTATTATAATGCACTTTGAACCAGACTCTGGAATTAATTTCATTCCTGGTCATCCAATTTACCTCTGAATAAAAATGAGTGAAATGTCACCCTGAGCCTGGCAAGAGAGAGAGAGAGGGGTGATGGCCCAAAATCAGAAGCATAACACAGTACAAGTTATATCCCTTAGAACCAAAACGACCACTTTACTACTTGAATCTTTTCTAGTGAGATTTAATTTAATTTTTAAGAACTTCAGGGCAGGTTAATGAAGGTCTACTCCCGTAACAGACACAAGGTATTTAAAATGGGTCAAACCAAAACCCTAGACAGACCATTACAATACTTGGGGACTTTAAAACCCTGGACCACACTTCTTGTGTTAACACCACTTGGCCATTGTTGCTCTTAGCACTGATGCTCTCAGTGGTCACTCCTGGGTGCTCTGTCACACCCATCTGCTGGTCACAAGCACCAGGTACACCACACTGAAACCCAGCACACCAGGGCAGCAGCACACCCTGCACACAGTCCAGTTACATTTCTCTGAGTATACTGAAATGTAGGAGAGCACCAAAGTAGTTAAAGGAAGGCAGAAGAGGAAAAATACAAATACAGTCAAGCAGAACTGTCTGTGAGGTGTATGTATATGCAGATTAGGGAACAGATCCCTCATGCTGGAACTGTCCTCAAGGAAGAAAAAGAAAGATTAAAAACTGTCAGATCAACAACGTGACCACTTCCATAGGTACTCCTCTGGTGCCATTGAAAAGTTTCCACTGAAACTAACTACAGTGATACAGTCACAAAGATCTGGCTCTTAACAGCTCCAAGTGGTGTGTGGCCTTCAAATTCTACCTGAAAGGCAGTCAAGTACCCATAATGGGAAAGTGAAAACTGAGAGAGGATTTTTAGGTTTTGAACAAAAGAGATTTTAAAATATGTGTGTATATATATGCCTGACAAAAAGTTAGCACTTAAAACCCTACGTAATTGCATGCATTGTATTTGTGGAAGTGTCTTATTGCCACTGCATTGCTATTAAAATGCAAAGCAAGTGCAAGCATGTCACGTTTACTAAACCACTAAAAAAAATGTTCCAACAGTGTTATGACTTCGGTTTTCAAAGCATATAAATGGGCAGGGCAAAATAGGGGGAGGAATCAGAAACCAAACTCTCAGTTTACTCTTTCATGCCTCATTATTGGAACATGCAGGGTGGAATATGTAGTCCTTTGAGATGTCTGCAATAATAATCTTAAGATTTAGAATAAATGATCGTAAAGTACATTGCAAATTTAACAGTTTGATATCAGACTTAAGCACAAGATGACTACAGCTATATCTGAGATTTCCTAGGCAAAAGGCTTGCAGCAAGGGAAGAATATGTTCTTTTTTTCCCCTAAGAAACGGCAAAGGAATCATAGGTGTGCAGGATGTAATTATGCAGGCTGAAATGAGGCCAGTTCACTACATCTAATTCCTTATTCTTTACCAAAAGTGCTGCAGATGATTAGATTGTCAGCTTCAAGTATCATCTGCAAAGTGGCAGCTCCAGTAGCTTATCCAACAGTGTGTCTGGTTTTCAGGGCACGGGATAAATCCTGGCAGGGCAACACACAGCATTTCCCCTCAGTTCTTCGTGACCTCACGTTCCACATCAGTGGAGCTGGAGATCCAGTGCCTTCTCATTCATGCTTTCAGCTTAAAGTTTCCATTTATTAAATCAGCCCTTCCATTATCATCATTTATGTACTATTCATACATCATTTCTATCTATTGTAATACCTCTTCCCAGGATTTAAATAACTCTGGCACTGAATAGCTTGTGCAATCTGAACAAATAGTCTTAAACTATCAGAATAGCTTTATCTAAAACATACTTACAAACAAACAAAAGGAAGAACATTGTTTGTGTTCTTTTTGTGTTTTGTGAATAACAGTTATGCAGGAATAGAGATACTCAGCATTGAGTACATTCTGGTAACAGTCAGATGCAGCCCCAGCAGATGAAGAAAGTTGCTATGACTTCAAAATGAACTCTCTCTGCAAGTTCTGGAAATTTTCTTCACTGTCCAGTTAATTACATATCTTCATATTTTTTATTACATGTAAAATGTTGCTAAAGACCTGGTAACCTTGGGCTATTTTAACTTTTAGCTCTTTTGGGTACTTTTCTGGGTAACAATCTTTACTCTACTTTAGCTGTTTCTTTCACAATCTTCTGCCAGTCAGATGTTGCCAGTCCAGCATCCTATCCAGGTTTTTAACTTGAAAAACTGCATTGCTACCATTTCTTTGCATCAGAACTGTTGGTTGTTGTGCAACATCCCAAATTGTTCTGAGATCATGAGATAAAAATAGACCACTGGGAATCCAGCACAGATTTAAGCCAGTAACCACAAATAATTCTTTCACTGCAAAGATTCCATTGCAGATGTAGTTTTTGAGAGAATGGTTAAAAAAAAGATGGTTTTAAACTAAAGCTAGGCTCAAACTTGGAAACTCCTCTTTGAAAAGCAAAGGTCTGCTATGTTGGTGGAGTCTGTAAAAGAATGGACATGAGGAAAATATGAGTGATATCCAGGAGGACCTCCTTCAAATCCCTGCTTTTCCTCAACAGCTCTAGGAAAGCTGAGAGGGGGATCAATGGTCAATGCAAGCAGTGGTAGAAGGAACTTTAACTTGTTTTCTCAGGTCCCTGTACAGCAGAAGGTGCAATATATTGCACCCTCTCCTACTGTGTGTGTCTAAAGGTGTCATCCAGAATTCTGCTGGAGAAGTAAAATAGGAAGTACTGATGTCTATATTCTTGATATAATGGGTAATGACCCAAATTGCATGAGCTATGACAAGCCCTTGCTTACAGTAGGTGTGGAAAAAGGGAATGAAGAGCAGCTGCTATTTAGGCATGTTCTACAATTACATTAGTTTTGTTTCATTTCAATTTCAAAGTGCATGTTCCATGTTGAGTTGTGATGAATATATATTCAAGACAGGAACATTTCACTCGTACCTTTCATATTTTAGGTAGAAATTTCAAATGGATCATCAGAAATTACTTTTCCAAACCTGTTGGTTTGTAGGCTTCTGACCATGCAGTTCTCAATCCATTTGAACCCCCTCTTTCTTTCCTTGCACTGTTTTGCTGTGTGCTTCTCTGCATTCTGAAATGTTTCCTTTATGAAATTATACACTTTTGCCTTGATGTCCTACCTGAAGATGGTTCATAGCATGTAGGAAGTCCAAGTCTGTGTGAAAGGGAGAGCCCATTTCACAGCTTATGAGTAGGACAGAAGCACTTTTATTGTTGTTTAATCTTTCCTTGGAAAGGTGGTAATGGTGGCCAAACAGTGCAGCTGCCACCTTAACTCTCAACACTGATATGGCACTAGTACTATATGTAAGAGTATATATCAGAACAAACCTGGTTTGTGGTATCTAACACTTGTGTTTATCTGTTACTCAAAAGCACAATAATTAATTGTTGCACCTCCTATTATGAAGTTGTACCATAATAAGTTGATGCAGGCTGTGCACACCTTCCCTCTCTGGGTAGGTCTGGTCAGAGAGCAGAGGTTTCAAACTCCTAAGAGTGTTCAGAATGGAGGCTTGCTAACGCTGCTTGCTTTTTGCTGTATAGTTCTCATGACTGTGATTTGGTTTTGTGTGATAATTTAAGGACAGATGTAGAAACACTCCTTCCTTGGCTCTCTGGAAGCAGGCTGGCAGTATTCAATCGTTATTACATTAGGATGATTCAAGGCTGGGAATACTGATGCCACCCTTCCCCCAGCACTCTGCAGACACACACAGACACATGCACACAGGCGTGCACACAGAGTATTATCTCTGTTTGCCTTACTAATGTCATTGTGCAGTATTCCATTTTCCTCTCTCTTCTTGTCCCCAGGGTCTGTAACAAACCCCTGCTGGACCTTTTATCCACCCACTAAGTCCAGATTAATTTATTATACTCCATCTAGTTTTTGAACTGTTCCTTCTAAATGTGTGATGGGGCTTAGGGCTGTGCAAAGGGGATTCAAGGATAAGGGAGAAAACATCCTCAGGCTGTAGCTTACAGTGAAAGGTTGTGTTACAGTATGAGCACCTCTACTATTATTATGCATAGCCATGGAAGATGATGCAGGAGGAATGACTGATTAGAGCTCATACTTAGCTAAATTAACATCTCAAGTCCATTTTTTTTGGTGTAAATCTGAGTTCATCATAATCTAAAAGCAAATATTTGCCTTTAATATCTCTGATTTATGCATAGAATACAGTGTACTCTTCATTTCCTTCTTAATTATTATTATTTTTTTAAACAGCTTCCAGGCAGAAAGTCAAAGCCTGCTGTGTTTTATATTATACTCTGCAACTCATTTTCCTGTTTTTTTTTAATAAAACATCTAATTAATCCATGTAATCTGAATACTTTCTGTTTAAACTCAACATGCTAGTGAAAGAACTGAATGAAAATGTAGCTAATTTGTTATAACTATGAAAGTAATAGGTAGGTAAAAATATACAGAGATAAAAAGTTGAATACTTTATGCCCAGTGTGTGAATAGTGACTGAAAACAAATAATAATAAGGGTAACTATGAGTAGAAAATGTCTGAAAAAAAAGGTCTTCAATGGAGTGAAAATTATGCTCCTCGTTTTTGCCATCTCAGTTTTGCTCATTGCATTACATGAGCTGGGGCTGATGATCTTGCATTGGTACCAATAAAACTGCTATTTGTTTTCCATTTGTGGGAAGTCTCAAAATGAGGTTTTTATAAGATCCTGATAAAAAGAAAGCTTCGAAGACTGTTGCAACCCAGCCCTCTTTATCTTGGGTTGAATGCGATGGATGACTAGTTGTGTTAGAAGTTTCTTTTTCTTTATCTCTGTCTGACTCAGTATCTTCCTCTGGGGAAAATACAAACAAGAGGAGCTGGGGCCAATCATGTATTTAGAAGTTAAGTTTGTAACTTCAGGTGGCAAAGTCTGTAATAAAAGAAGGGGATTAGAAAAGTGTGCCTTTTGATTAATTATCACCAGCACAATTTTTAATGGAATGTTTGTCAGGCTTTTGCATGAAATACCAGCAGGTCTTTAGCATCTTTAAAATTATTACCTAGACAATTTCCAGTAATGATGAAGTTGAAAATCGATATAGGAAATATTACTATAGTAAAAGTAAAAAGATGCCTCCAAATGGTAATGTACAAACTCTCACAAGGGAAGGCTTACTTGCATATGAAGCTTTCCCAGTAGAAACATTATAAATCATACATAAGTCAGACTATGAATGAGAAAAAGAAAAATAACTATCAAGATAAAGTTTAGAATTACTTAAAGCGTTCATGGTTTGGCACAGACAAATGCAAAGAGAACATGTTTGTTAAGCACGGTCAGCAGAAACTTGGCATCTCACGGTATTTGAGTGTAAGCCTGGAAGTCCTGGTTTTTTGAAAAATGTATTAGATCCATTTCTCTGCCCTCTTTTGCATCTGCACCAAAATCAGTCATGACACATCACTGCTAATGGAGAGCAGTGTAGCAAATGGAGAGTCAGGACCATTTTTTTTCCTCAGGAACTCTCACCTTTGAGGCAGAGTGACTTTTGCATGGTCTTGTTTTTACCTATTTTTGCAATTCAGCCTACCAAAACAAAAAAGGATGTGTGGCTTTCCCTCTGGCATAGGGTTGGTCATTCACATTTAGATCCCAGCATGAAATCTCAGCCCTGTTGTACCAGTGGCAAAATTCCAAATGACTTAAACAGGAGCAGCAGCCTTCTTATCCCCCATTTCGCTAACTTCAAGGAACCGTTTGTTCTTGGCGGTGACTATTTACACTTCAAATACAACTGGGCACATTTTAAACTACCTGGAAATCTCAATGTTACCAAATCAGTCAGATTTTTTTCCAGATCTAGTTTGAAACCATACTATGGCTTCGTTCCTATACCCAGGATCACTTTGTCTTCATATTGTACAGAACAGTAACAGGAAGATTGTCTCCATCCTTCTTACAGAGGTTTATAAATTATATGCTGACTGAGAGCAGGTGGCAAAACAAGGACATGAGTGATGTGGGAAAATCAAATAAAAATAAAATAAATGACATTTAGCAGGGAAGCTTGGGCTACATTTTCTCAACAAAACCACTCTGAGAAGCTGCTAGAGACACGTAACTTTGATGTGTAAGTACAAGTGGGACCTTGAGCATGGCTGGCACATGGGCAGTAACACAAATGGGACTGGTGACTGCATCCATTTTCCAAGAAATGGATACATATTTATACTGTAATGCTTTGTAATTAATGCTCAACTCAAAAAACATCCACAAGTTCATAAAAGCAGCTGATAGTCAGGACTGCAGATGCCCAGATTAGATTCTGTTACAGTTGAACCCAGAATGACTAATGTAATATTCCACTTCAAAGGAAAGCTTTCTATAAGATAACAAAGAAAATAAAGATTTACCATCTAGTTTACTTTTTAAATCACCACCAAATCATGCAGAATCCTCACAGAAGTATCTACAAAAATCTTTTCTCTAAGTGCTTCCATATTTCAGTGTCACTGTGTCTCACCACTGGCTACAAGTTGCCTTCATCTCCAAGGTGTTTCATGGCATGGGAGTTGGAAGATCTCAGTCACCCGACAAGGTGGCTCCACACGGAGCCTCCAGAAAAGATTGCAGAGGACACCCGAATTGTCGTTCAAAAGGTTCCTGTTTTAATTTACACAAGGACAGAGGGGTGAATACTAGGCTATTTACAAATTCAGCTGTGCCCTATTTCAGCCTGAGACAAAGTCACATTGCATAAAGGTAATGCTGTATGCCTGATTCAGGTAATATCTGACAGTTTCCACTTCTCTGTTCTCAGCTTGCTTTGGTGCAAAGCAAATGTTTTGCAAGGGTATGGGTTGTGTGCTCTGCCAGCACAATGCTTGGCCAAGCACAGCAAAAGCTGGTAATTCCCCTACAGTGAGGGCATATCCTCTTTTTATATGGTGAGCAGGATAGCAGTTTCCTGGTCTTTAAAGCCCTGCAAGAACAGCTGGCCAAGGCTGTAAAATGGCAGAGGTGCTGGGAATCAGCTATGGTCTCATTCCCAGCTGGCAGATTGAACAGGCTGCCTGCCTGGAAAGGTGAGTGGGTTATGTAGTGGGAGCTTTTGCAGAAGGGAAGGCAGAGAAAGTCTCTGTGGCCAGGGATTTCTGGGGTGCTGGAAGGAGCTGAGTATTTCTGCCTAACTTGTAGAAGATAAGTAGCCTTGGCAATTGTGCGCTATTCTTGGGCTGAAAAGAACAGTTTATTCTAGAGGGTTTTTACAGGAGAGTGCTGGTAGCTGTCCCTGCATGGTCAGCTTCTGTGCAAGGCAAAGGCATAGCTGTTACCCTGTCTTTGGGTAGTTTTGTCATTCTTCTTTTGCAAAGGCAAAGATTCAGCTGCTTTGCTGGCAGAGGTCTTTGGAGCTTTTCCACTGCAAAAATGGAGAAAGCCCTTACAGAGGGTCACCATACCTATTGCCCCTGCAGACAGTGCTGCAGGTCTGTCCTGTGTGGTGATTTGTCTCTCCCTTGATTTGAAAAGAAAATAAATAAGGGGAGTACTAAAACACACTGAACTTACTAAATTTCAGGTGGAAGTGCAGTGTGAGAGCTTTTCTATAATAACACTTGGAAAGTGTAGTTTTGGGGAAAAAAAGTAACTTGTCTTCTTTTACTTAAACTTATATTTACTTTGATTTATGTAGATTTGGGTCTCTGTCAACTACTAGCAATTTTGGTGGCACTACGTGTCCTTTGGTGCCAAGCAATGGTGACAGAAAATCACATTCCAGCAAAAGTAGTAAAGATGAACTGTGGGACAGTGGTTTTAGTTCATCAAAGCAGGGCTGCCAGATCTTTCCTGTTGTACTCCCTGGCATGGTTCAGTCTCTCTTTGAGTGGGGAAAGCAGATCAGTAGAGTAAAAACTTCAGGAGAGCTCTCCAATAAAAGTCATGAGGTAAGGAAGATGCTGTTGCAAGTGAGGATTGTTGTTATTTTTTCTGCCGATTGATGTAGATGAGTTCATGTAGCAACACTTTCAGTTTTGGAATTCAAATTCAAATAATACTGTTTTTTTCCGATTATTGTGCTCTTGTTAATGACTAAGGCTTTGTCTGAGCCTACGAATTTATTTATGACTTTGACCTGCTTTGAGCCCCAGTTTACTTGGAGTCAGACTGATGATTGCATGCGGACTATGCCTTTTTAATTTAGCTAACAATCTGAATTTTCAAAGTAGATTATGTTTGAAGTCTTCAACAAATATTTACTAAATGTTTGCCATTTGTGTGGGTAGAAAGGCCCTAGAGAAAAACACCGAGATGAGCACAAAAGCTGTAGCACACAATACTGAATGAAGACTAAGCAACACGGTTTTAACAGACAAATCTGTGCATCTGTTTGAAAGGAAAAGTCTGAAGAGGGTCACCAGTCCTACTAGCAGTCCTCCCACAGTAACTGTTCTTCTGCTCTTTCATACATAAAACTTCCCAAAACTGGTCACACAGACCAGAACTTTTCAGTGTTTACTTCCAGGACCAACTGGACAGATGTGTTTAGGGAGGATTGCTGTTTGCTGATGTGATGTGAGGGATAAACACAGCTCCGACAGCTATTTCTGACTAAACAGGAAATAGCCAAAGCCAGGCCAGCTCCGTGCTTTGTTCTTCTGCAATGTGTCACCTTTACTGAGCATAAAAGTGAGTCAGATATTGAATGTCATTTCTGAAATTACTTTTGTTTCTCTTAGAACAGAAATGCACGTTTGTAGAAAACGTAGACGTTTATTTGTGTACACACATATTATCTTCTAACATGTTTGAAGCTATTTTCAAAAGCCTGCTTCGAGTGTACCTAATGCAAAGTGTTGCAAAATAATCCTGTAAGGCACAGTTGTTTACTAATAATAGATATTCTGGGCAAAGCTGTTTGAAGTGCTGCTTTACAGTCATCTGCTGAATTGAAAAATCCTTTGCAAACAATGTTTTTACATTTCAAGGTAACAGTTAAATTATCTAGACTTGGTATCCCACACTCAAAATTCCTCTTTACACTGGCATGGGGAATACTTATTTTAAGCACATCCAGTAAAATACATATTTTAAATTATATTTTACAGTTCAGTGGTTTCTCTAACCTGAAGATCCCAAAGTGCTTCTCAGATGGAGGTGAAGTTAGCTTAAGAAGAGTCCTGTGAGCACAATTATTTCCACTTTGCATACAGAGAAAATGAGCAATGAAAACGGATGGTTTGTTGAAGGTTGCACACAGGTGCTGGCAGTAAGAATAGAACCTGCACTTCTTGCCTCCCACTCCTGTGCTTTAACTATAAAGCCGATATTAGGCTTTCCACATCATCCTGTGATTGAGTAACTTTCATTGTATCAGTGGAGATTCAGGAATTCTGAGCTAATTAATGCTCTGGCACTTTTCAAACCCTCAGCTGCTCTTTACCTCTGATGGTTCCATAGGGTTCGATAACTTGCAGTGATGTGTCTCAGAAGAGACAACAAAGAAAGGCAAATAAAGGATGGGGATTCACTAACCTTGTCTCACAAAGGTAGGGGCTGTACTCAGAAACATTTGCTTAGGTTTTATAGGCTTCTTATTCTTTTTAAACAGAGGGTGTAAAAGCTTCTAAGAGGGACCCTGTCATGTTAACATCTGATCATTTGAAAGTTCTTCTTTATCACCGCTGGCTGAACTGCTCTTCTAGTGATTACAGTAAATCACCTGAATTCTCTTTTAAAACTCTGCTTTCTCCGTGAGATCAAATTAAAACCCATGATTCCTATGTATGCCACAAGGAATCAAGTATTACAAATACTCTGCCAGCTGTTCTTCTAAATAATTAGGGAGGGACAAGCTGGCACTGTTTGATCTGGATCAACACCTCCCAGAACTTCGGGTTAAAATTTTTTGGTTCAAATTTGTAACACCGCTGCTGACGACCCACAGTGTGTAGAGTTAACTCTTTCAGCTTTTCTGGTAGTAAGAAGATTAATTGTGAAGACAACAAAGAGGCTAAGCTATTAAGAATGATGAATTTTGGAGCAAGTCATTTTTTCAGTCCAATTAACAGCACATGGCCTGTCAGTAATGGTTGGGCATCAAGAGCCAGTAAGATGCAAACAACCAGGAGGACTTAAAAACATTCATCATAAAATTGTAATGTCATCTCAATTCTCACTGTTACTCTTGGTCTCTCTCCACATGGCAAAGGTTTATGTTTTGTTTACATTTTACTTTAGTATTTTAATATGTTTCAACAACCCAGAAGTGGGTCATGAATATGTATATACCCAAAATATGTAACTTACCATGTTAGAAAGAAAACATACAAAACACAAGTTTTTTCTAAAACTGCTTTTCTTTTGTGTCAAGCAAAATCATACAAATATAATGTTTCATGAACCTGGATCTCTAAATATGACTTTAAAACTATCAATACATATACATCATTGCAGTAACTGAATGCTCTGAATGATTTAAAATAAAAAAATCTATGAGCAAAACAGCGTGAGGAACACAGGGGTGAAGTAACTTAGCAGTGTTAATAGGGTTTAATATATGAAGCATTAAGCACCACTGTAGCACTCATAAAGGAACATGGCTAATGCTTAAACTTGTTTGACATCAGAGCCTTTTTACTACTTATATTCCAACATATTTACAAATTGAGAAGAGGCTTGTTGAATCTTGTTCCATGATAGACTTCTGAAGTATTCGGGCTGGCAGTTTTCAATTACTTCATCTTGGCTGGGATTCAAAGCAGGCCGGCACACGGGGAGGGAGGCATTCAGCTGGACCAGCTGAAACACAAGGGGATAACACACAGGCTTAAAGGGGAAGAGCCCAAAGTCTGGGCTCTTCTTGACATACATCATTAACTATTAATAGAGATTCATTATTTTGTGGATTTGTCACAATTGGCTCTTAGGACAGGGTGTCTACATGCTTTACTAATTATCCCCAACCTGCTTGGAGGCACGTTTGTGAATGCCAGTCATTTACTGCCAATTTACATACTTGGGGGAGGGGTCTGGAGAGAGAGATTCATGATATAAAACCAGGTTAGAGCTAGTGCATTAATGTTTCCCTCCAGCTCACCCTGTGCCATGGCTTGACACGTCCATCTCTGTCCTAAATAAACCTAACCGCTTGCATCCTTCACAAGTGACAGGAAAGCTGAACAACTTCCTCAAGATTAATTCCTTGGAATAATGTCAGTCATTTTAGGGTGTTTTTAGAGAATGAAATTATATATTCATGATACAGTCCTGATTGACTATTTTATATGAAATGTCAGTGTTTTCTCTTTTCATAACACACCTTGCAGTGTGTCAGGAAGCATATTCCTAAGGGAATCCATAAGGGAACATAGACCTCCTGTTTGAATGCATATTCATTTATTGTATTCCTTGCCTTGAGGTTTGAAGTAACTTGTTATCATCTGGCAAAAGGGTGGGCAGAGTGTGGGAGGTGGGGTAGTGGCATTAGCCACCCACAGCTAATGTGAGGTGTCTTGCCTGACTGTGCTGTGCCATCATCGCTGTGCTCGCCGTGCTTTGTCACCATTAGGTGGGTGGCTGCTGTGGCAAGATGCTTCTGTTCAATGAATCAGTTGTAAAATGAATGTTAGACTTCTTCAGGGGGAAGTATCGTGCCTCCTTCTGTGACTTCCCACCCCCAAACCTTCTCTTCCTCTTCTCCTCTGACGTGCTGCAACAGATTTATGAAAATTGAATACTTTAATTGTAAAACTGCCACTTAATTGACAACACACAGGATTTGTTCAGTGCTCAGCTCCTAGAGATCACTTTATTTAGCACTCCTCTTTTTTTGTTCCCTTTCTCCTATCTTACCAAGCAAATTTTAATATTGACACACATGCCACATTGTTTAGGAGGTAAATGTCAGCATCATAGTGAGCTTTAAAGACGTTTGAAAACTTCGCAATTTTTCAGTATTTCTTTTATCCAGGGCTGGATTCTTTGGTCAGCTTAGGTGTAGTAGCCCTAACATGGAGAGCAGTGAGTTCTTTCTGCAGGACAGAGTTCTCCAGTCGTACCTGGCGGTACCCAGCTGCCCCTTCCCAGATCCCGCAGTAGGACAAAGAAGGGTTCTGCTGTACGCAGTCTTCAGTGGTTTGAGGCTTCTGAAGGTTTCACATTTGACCCTTGCAGTTATTATTTAGGATGCTGCTGCTCCAAAATATCAGCCGTTAAGCTCCTCACAACTGTTCTTGTCAAATGTACTGCAGCCTGAAAGTGATTTTAGCATGAGTGGAGAAAATGTTCTGTCTTCTCTTTGTGAGGGCATGGTGAACAGGATGTTCTGTGGGCAGTTACTGCAGTGAGGCTGCTGCTGGTATGGGGAAGCCTGTAGCATGCCTTCAACTGATAAAGGGGATTCATTACTTTTCCAGAGCACTTCCTACATGGATCTAGGCTGAGCATGGTACAGAAATGCTCCCTGATGAAGCAGTAGTTGGCCTCATTTGCTGGACACATAAGAGGCAGTGTCCCATCATGTAGGTCTGTGTCATACGTGTTATGAGCGTGTTTATAGGCACATGGGTGCTGCAGGGGATCACTGTAGTGTGGGGAGACTTTGCAGTCCTGATCAGAAGGGGAATAAGCACATTTATAAAAAAAACCAAAACAACCAGAAAAAAGCAAAATGCAAAATAAACCCAAAAAAACCTCAGGCAGGACAGAGTTTGTGTAGAATATGCTGCTTCTGGAGCTTCCCAAGTTACTGCAGAGCATTTCTGTGGGGTGTGATTGTTTTAGATGTTGCTTGATATTGATCAGTTTGGAAAGTCTCTTTCACCCTTGTCTCACAAACCTGTGGGGAGTCTCTCCCTAGCATGAGCACTATGGTGGGCAGCTCCGCACGCTGTTCAGCTGCCTCGCGCTGTGTGAGACCGGGTTTGCTCTGCACTCACCTCACTGAGGCTGCCTACAGATAAACGAGGGCCTGTTTTAGCTGTGATTTCTAAGTATCTGCCTGGGGGTTATTTATCCCATTTATTCAGAAGTGGCTTCTTTTGAAAAAGAGGAGGAGGTGAAAAGATACAGCTTCCTAGGTAGTAGTAAAGTGCATGCTGTGTGTGCATGACAATATAGGTCTCCGAGGTTTAGTGGATCTGGAATTATGCCATTTGTCTCACACTAATTGAAGCATGTGTCTACAAGTGTGCAGTGCAAAACATAGGATAAATGGCGATCATAAAACAAGGGTACTGCATAACCTATCTTATCATTAGATAGGCAGTCACTTGCAAAGCACCTTAAAATGTACGTTTTGTGAAGGAAAGCTGCTCTTTTCTGTGCATATGTGTATACATATTCAGCTAATAGGATATATTTCTGCTAAGCCAGTCTGAGATAACACATAATTTTTTTACAGCTTTTCAGAATCTTCCCTCGTGTTTGTGAATGTACTTTGCAGTGCTTATAAAATTGTGAGTCCAGAGTAACAAGTGTTCGACTTAAACCTATTTCTGTATGAGAAGAAGACATCTCGAAGAGTAAGAATTGTATCTTAAGCATGATTAAACTTCATTTCCTCATACACTGGAGTCTCTAGGAGAAGGTTTCTGTATTGTGCAATTTCAAGAGACAGCTGCTGAAATGAGGCTGGACTGGATCACAATTTGAAACAACCCAAATGTTACTGGAAAGAATGGGCATGTGTCTGTACCCAACAGAGACACTCAGTGCAATATATAGGTTAGTTTAACATGGACAACAGTGTAATTTGTTATTACATTATGTTTATTACCACGGTGTACATGAAATCTCATTGCACATGTTTTCAAGAAGGGGAATTAATGCATTTTTGTTATTTGAAGTTTGGTTTCAGCAGCCAAGGCAAATAGATCTGTGATATTGACTTTGTGATCAGACATTTATATGTCGTTTCTGTCAGTTTTAAAGTAAAAAAATCTTTTCAGTATGTCTTTTATCTTCATTGCTATGTCTACAGTATTGCTCAGCTGTATTGAGCTATGCAAGTGGGTGGGAAAAAAAATTAGAAACTTAGTCATATTCTAAAGATACCAAACCATTAAGAGAGGAAACACTTCTGCTGTGTGCCTGATCTCTGCAAACAACTGAAGCATCCACTCATAGACTTTGGGGAAAAAAAGGAAAAAAAAAATGAAGAAGAAAAACCCCCAGCCCCCAAAGACATTTTCTATCTGTACGCTTCAGTGCAAAGCAAGCGGTGTATGCTTTTTAGGCATGATTCACAAGGCACATTCATGTGCAAGTGACTCTAGGTACAGCAGTGGGGGTGGATCTGGATCGTGTTAAGGCCAGTGCAGAATGTGGGAAAACATCTTCCTCCCACTCCCCAGTAAACAATGTCAAATCAAAAGGTTTGCATTGCAGCTTTATTGTTAACGCAAGAGACTTGGGTCACACTAAAGGTCCATTTAATCTTACATTCTTACTAGAATAGGAGTTAGTATCTGGTACTTAAGAATGAGGACAGATAGAGACAGACCTGCGAACACCAGTTTGCGTTTCTCGTGAGTAGAGGTAGGATTTGAACCATTGTGCTCAGAGCAGCCACTGGCGTTACTCTGTGACTTTGTCGCTCTTTACACATTACAGCAGTCTGTGAAAGCGAGTTCAATTGTGTACAAGGTGAAAAAGTACTTCTCTTTGTTCTTTGTTTTAAGCTTCCTACTTAATGGGTACACCAACAAATTATTGGGATGTGAGGAAAAAAATTGTTCATAGGCAGTTTCTTTGTTTTATAGCCCTCCACCTTATCCATTCATTGTTACCACTTTTCCATTCTGAAAAAACCTGATTCTCTCTGTGTAAAAAGGTTATTCTATACGTTTATGCAGCATTGTTGCCATTCTTGTTACCTTTTCCATACTTAAAAAAACCCCAAACAAACAACAAACCAAGCACAGAAAACAACCCACATACAAAAACCAACCATAAAAATGAAAGGAATTATTTGGAAGAAAAGTTCATCAGAAAGGTCAGCTTGAAGCAGAAGTTAGAACCAACTCCACAGCTGAAAGATGACAAATGTATAAGCATGAGAAAAGGTGCTGTCAGGTGCTTGCTTCCAAATCCTAATGATTGGTCAGAAGCATGAGAGATACTGTAGTGTTTTCTCTTGGCTAACAGAAAATAAGATGCAGAAAGAGTGGTGAAGCTCAGGATGGAAGTTATTATCAACCTGCTCTATGAACTTTTCACTTGCTTCACTCTCATGCATTTATATTTATTTCAAATGGGTTGATGGCAGCAGCTGATAAATGAGCTGCTGTCAGTTGTAGTCCATTGTGTTTGTCATCAGTGCAAGTTCACTGTAGTCAGTGATGAAATTTCACCTGCTGTGTGAGAGAAAATAACATGCACAGTTGTGGTTGTAATTAGGGTTGAAAATCAATAGTAAAAGATGTTTTAAAAATGAGAAAGATGGTAAAAGAGAAAATGAGGAGAAAACCGTGAAAATAGAATTAACTGGGGACAGATAAGAACAGTGAATGCAGAGATATATTGGAGGAAATGGAACATTAATCCAAGGTGGAACAACTACAACCACTTTTTGCAAGAGGCTTCATTTTGAGTATAAGAAAGAATGTCTTTTCTAGTAAAAATCTCTCTTCCTGTGGTGGTATGTGCATGTGTATGAACAGAAAATGGAGCTGCTAATGGTGCCTTGGAGATCCTCACATTTTTTCTGCTTCATTCCCTTGGTGGCCACTATCCTGGAAAATGAAGGACTTGGATGAAACTCACTTTAGAATTCAGGAGGGGACGTACCTGAATTAGTGAGAGAGCAGCATGTCACAGTACAGTTCACAATAAAGAATGCTGCACCTAATTTTTTTTTTTCATTTGCCTTAAAACTATTCTTTAATAGCCTTTGAGACAAAGTATCTGGGGGTTTGGATATGACCAGATGGCTGAGCACTGAGTAGTCTTCTTCTGAGTTGCTCATAAAAAGCACCTGTACTAAAAGGGTGGAAAATTGAAAATTCTTGTTGGCTCCACAGGGGATGACTTGTGTTTGGTTTTGATGGAGTGGAATATCTTTGACTATTGCTGATTATGAAAGGGCTTATTACTGGCCAGGGAGTAGAAAAGGCAAAGCATTTCATTCTCTGCTTTTCTTAGCTTTCACCTCAAGAGCATCAGCTTAGGAAATAGTGTGTCAGAATGTCAAAGAAATGCTCGAGCAGTTTGTTCTTTTTGTTTTATCTTTCTCTAAATATCAAAGACCCTGGTCATAGAAAAGACAGTCTTTCTCTTTAATAAGACTGTTTCCAGTACAAAGTTAGTACAATATGACAGGCAAATGCAATAACCTTATTAAAGCATCTTCTGTATAACACAAATGTGTGAAATGTTTTCTCCTCAATACATAGCCTTCAGTAAGGTACGTGTGTTGTGCTTAGGTACTAGACTGCATTCTCGTATCACTTTGAAGCTACATCTGCTATATTTTAAATAGTAACCAACGAAGTATGACGAGATGGCAGAACAGTTTAATATCATGCCCTTTATCTGCCCAGAGAGCACGAAAGGAAAATAAAGCAAATGGCTAGCATAGAAGGGAGAGCATGTTATTCTATCAGTGCAGACAGTTCTGCTCCCGTTTGGCACATCAGTGGTATAATACAGAGTAAAAATGAATCCTTGCACAGTGAATTGAATATTTCCTAGAAGCTTTTGTTGGAAATTGTTTCTGATGTTGTTAGCTAAGGAAGATTTACCTTATGCTTAAGTTATCAGACATCACTTTCCCAATGCACAAATCCACATGAAAGTAACATCTCATGGGTATTGATGAACTTTTTTTGAAGGGACAATAAATCTAAGAAACGGCTGACTTTGTAGAGCTTTGGTATATGTCATATTAAGCAAAGGTAGTCAACAAAGAGATTTTATGTGGTTTTTGTAGAAACGTACGAAGACTAGATGACGTCTGACACTGCGTGCACTTGTAAGGGAACAAAATGAGAACAAAAAAGGAGGCAGACAGCTGGTCAGAGCCCAGTTCAGCAAACACTACCCACAAAGAGCAATGTTTGCTTTTGCATCTGGGCATACAGGCTTCTTAAGTCAGGGAAGTCTATGGAAATACTCTTAGAAATAAATAACATCCAGTGGGACTCCCTGTCCTGCAGTGATACACAGAATGTGTAAGATGTGGTTAGAGAAGTACTGTAGCTTTCTCATACCTGTTTATGGAAAATTTGTGGGCTTCTCTGGTTTGTGTATCTCAAAAACTCCAGCAGTTATGGAACAGAAATAACTTAAAATCCAAAGTCTCTGTTGACTTCAGTGAGGCTGTGGGTTCCGGAGTCCTTGGAGTCCCTTGTGCGCCTGTGCACACCCCTTGCTCCAGACAAGGTGAAATGGAATTCTCAAGCTGAGTATGTGGCACCCACAGCACTGCTTAAATGTAGATCTGAGCGGATTCTCAAGTCCCAGCTTGTGCATCACCAGTGTTGTTTATGCACAAGTCTGTGCTGAAGTGTGGATTTAGGCAAAGCTCCAGAGCACACCCAAGGGCAACAGCCCAACCGTGCTCAGTTCCCCGTGGAGAACGAAGCTCCGTGGGTCTGTCAGGATGGGCTGGGTCCAGAGGAGGCAACGTGTGCTACCTACAGCTTGTCCAGCAGCACTGACGTCCTGCTGTCAGTGATCCTGGAGGACAGGGAAGGTGGGCACAGCTGGGCTGTGAGCCGGCAGCATGAGTGGACAATGGGCACAGCTCCAGTCCCACCACGCTAAACTTTATCTTTTCCCCTTTTGCTCGACGTGTGGCAGACAACAACTGTACTTCTGCAGGACTGAAGTGCCAATCCTCTCACTGCACTGCAGGGTCCCCAGGCCGGTTCTCCACTCATCATATGCACTTTTTTTTTTGAAAGTAACAGTGGCAATCAGTGAGAAATCCATTTGCTCTACAAAACTCCCACATGTTATGAATTGGAAAGTGATTTAATATTTCTGATGGTAATGGTGTGCTCTACCCTGAATGGTAGAGTAAATGACTTCCTTATAAAAGTAGGTAACCTTTAGCATTTACATTTTTTTAAATGTCAGGAAGTAAAACCAATGGGAAGGTTGAAAGAGGGGGTAGAAGTATTAGCACTTCATTGTTTAGATAGTATACAGAATACAGTCCTGTAAAACCTTGATAGAATTCTAAACTCTTCTAGGTATGGGAAAAGATGTAAATAACTAGCCGTATCTACAAAATCAATTGCTCAGCCTCCTCAGATTGAAAGTTGGCTTAAAATTCACGAGGATTTTAAAATAATATGCTTCAATTTTTATTCTTCTAGCTTTTGATTATTCTGAGATGGTTTTGTCTTATTTTCAGGATTTTTTTTCACTAGAAGCTGTTGAATGCGATCAGAATTTTAAAGGAAAAATAATTAAAATCACCTACTACAGTACTGTGGGATTAGGGTTACAGATTTTGAGCGTTACCAATACTACTTAGATAATGAAGTTTTGACTTGATTACAAAGACCTGAGATCTGGAAATTAAAATTTGCAGGGCAAGAATGAAGTAAAAATATTAATAAAAATACTCAGCAAATAAAAGCAGGGGTGAGAGCAGTCTTCAACAAGCCTGAAAAACATAGGCCCAGTTCCTCAGTGATGTAAACTGCCTCAGAGCAGCAAAACTTTCATTAGCTGGAGAGTTCTGGCCCAGGGATCATCAGCCTGTGTTGATCCGGTGAAAGAATTTGAACTGTATTTCTGCTTTGCGGAAGGAAAATTACAGTCTGTTATTGGGACTATCATAAGGGCTTTGTCCCTCTGGAGCACACTGCTCACAGCTGGAATAACTGTGGAATAACTGTGTCCCATGTGGAGTGACACTGATGTCACTGCAGGGGCTGTGGCCAGGCCCTCTGTACATGTGGCCATCCCTACCCTGAGCTGCTGGAAGGAGCTGTCACTGACCAAGCTCCCATGCCTTAAAGCAGGACTGTCACCTGGACTCAGGCTTCAAAGAGGAATCATTTTAAGGAAAGAGTCCCCTTAGGTAATCTGGGAGAGACAATTCTTAAGTAGCTGGTTTGAATTTGTGGGAGTAGGTAGTGTTTATGACTCCTCTCTGCACAAGTTTTATTTTAAATCCAAATAAACCCTGTCCTGAAACATATTTTCAGAGTTTTCTACAAGCCATAAAGCACATATCAATCAGCTTTAATGCCTGTATTATAAAATGTTTCCCTGCAGATGTACAAAAACCTCTAACAGTTACAGAACTGAGTACATAGACTGTAGGGTTTTGTTCTGCGCTGATTCAAGGGACAAATTAATATATAAAACTGGGGAAAGGAGAGAGTTTTCATGCAACCAGACCCTCAGTTGGTGTAAATTAAGATAAACCTGTGCATTTCTTAGGGACTTGTGTGAACTAAGGATCTAATTCACACTTTAAATATTTCATTGACAATAAAAGAGTATCTTGTAAAATATTCTGATAAATTGCACTTCTAGGCTTAAATATCTCTAGGAAAATAGGAGGGAATTCCAAAACCTACTGCCACCCCCAAGAGTGGTGTTTCTAGCAAATATTTCCAGGCAGTTGTGCTCCTAAATTCAATTACACTGGTGGCTTCAGCATAGATCCTGCTGGACAATCATCTACATCATAAAAAGTGCAGGTCATTTGCCACAACTGAGCAAAACTGTCATTTTCTACCTAAAAGAAGCTGGGGCTAAGCTAAGGCAGAAAATAAATCCTCTGTGACTCATAAAGAGAGCGCTTTTTTAGGTCAGGTCAAGAACAAAGACACTGGCAGCGCAATGCTGAGAGGCTTAGAGTGGTGTATCCCTGAGGACAACTCCCGACACCAATAGGAATTTTTTTTCTTGATGGGGTGAATGGTTTTTGAATGGATTTGTAAATGCCCTTAAAATAATCAGTTTATTCAATTAGCAAATTGTCCTATTGTCTTTTAAATATGGAAGGTTTTTTTTTTTTTTTAACCAAACATGCTGTTTAGTGTCTGTAGCAGGAGGAGAAAAGACAGAGATGGCTCTGAGAACAGGAACAGAGTAAATGCTCTGGGGAGGGTGAGACTGAGGGGGAATATCAGTGCTGCCCTCCCCTCTGCCAGGCACAGGCACACACGCTCTCATATCACTCCACAGCCACAGTTCCTTCAGTATGGAGTAGGGGAGTCAAGGTGTTTGCTAATATTACTGAAATTAAATTATAATTTTGCCTCAAAGTTCAAATTTTCTTGTGAGTCTTGTTGTTTCTGAGATTTTTTGTTTGCAGAAGAGGCCCAGAATTAAACAGCTGCTCTCCTAAATTCCCGTTTGTTACATTTTCTGTTTTTTCTTTCAAAACCGGTGTGCTTGGGTTTTCCTTTCAAATCCCATGGTGCTCTGTTACAGCAACCATCTTGTGGTGTATTCACAGTGGATCTGCATGTTGAAGGCTAATAGTAACCTAACTCAGATGGGAGGTGGCAAAATCTTCCCCAGAAAGAGAGAGTGTAACAAAGCATGGTGTTCTTTCTGCCTTGGGTTTTGGATTCAGTTCACCTTGAAATGGTAATTATTCCTTAGAAAATCACTTCAGAGAGCAGTTCCAGGTTACCTGTTACGTTAACACAGATTTTATTTTATTTTATTTTTTTTCCCAAAGTACTGTTGTGGACTAAGAGTTGTATATATGTAAACCTTACTCATCCTTCCACTTTTGAACAAAGTTTAGAGCTGGCTGGCTTCAGAATTGACAATATAGTGCCTTTCCTGCCAAAGACGTTCCTTCCACACAAACTCTCTACTTCCCCATGAACAGAGGAAACTCTCCTGAAGGCTTTCATGAACATCCCCCTGCCACACCCCAGTAACTGCGTCACTAGGAATAATATTGATTTCTGCCCTTCACCTTCTGAGCTCCACAAAAGTGTGGCAAAGTCCACAGGTTGTAAATGGTCGGTGGAAACCTGATTCCATGACGAGCTCTGTGGGAGGCAAATGAAGGTAATGAGACTGTTCTGGCAAGCAAATACCCCGGTACTCCTGGGAGTGAAGGGACCCCAAGAAGTTCCTTATCTACTGTACTCATTTATTAATCCTTCCTTTGCCACTGGAGGATCAAGAAGTGCATGGACAGAATAAACTTCAGGGGACTGACAAATCTGCCCTGTCCATGTCCCCAGCAGTTGTGCTGCACTACACATCTGTGATGCCCTGTGGCTCAGTGAATGTCTGCCTTTGAGTCTCTCTTGGTAAAAAATGGAATTGTACAAGTTGTATGTGAGTTACGTGGAAGAATTTGCTCTTAGATGCTGTTACAGCTCTTGTAACACTTGTAATTCGGGGAAATTGCAGCCACTTAGAAGTTCATGACCAAATGGGATACAGGTGGAAACCTCCCTGGATCCCCGCTGAACAAAACTGTTCTGGCATTTGTGACATGAGGGGGTCTCTCAAGGCAGCCTGACTTGCTGTCTCTGCAGGTTCCTGCAGGGTCAAGAGATTTGGCTTGTGTATCATTTCCTCTAAACTTTGCTTTGAGGAAGTGAACTTAAGCCTTTTTGAGGGTCTAATATAAACTTCTGAAAAGTTGTCCACGTGCTCAGACAGCAGAATAAGTGCAGAAACGCACTGTGAGGAAAGACAGTCCTCCACAATTTTCAGTCTGTGCTGTACCAAGATGCACTGTAAATCTAACATTAAGTCCTTTTTAAGTGGCATTTCTAGCCTGACATTTTTAGTGGAAGAACTTCAGATATAAGCAGCCAAACTTGTGAATCTTCATGAATTCTTGTGACTCTTTGAAGCTTTGCCCATCATTAATCAGCCCATCCATGAAAAAATATTCCAGACATACACACCATATGCACATGCATGTGCTTCTGTAACTGTTAATAAGCCCAGCAATATTGCCATCTCTATATAGTTACAATCTCCACCTTATGGAATTGCCTTCCTAGTATTTGAGGTTTAAGAAATCAGATCCCCATCTCCATTGTATAAACATTTTAAAAGCATCACCTAGTTGCAAAGTATTCCCCAGATACGTGTTTTTCTTTGAAGATATTCCTACTAACAATGTGTTATTAGTGTGAAGGGCCAAATTATCTACTCATCTAATTGGTTCAGCTCCACTGTGCCGCAGAATTTGACATTATCGTTTCTCAGGGTCTAACATAATTCATACAAAAGATCAATTTGTTATACTTACCATGTTAGTATAGAGAACCCTTAATAACAGGACATTTAATGCAGCATTAGCTTTCCAGCATTTTTAGTGTAGAGAAAATGTCTCTTTTTTCTTAGCATTAATTTAAGCAGCCCTTATTTAAATGGTTTTGCCCCTCTGCTTTTGTAAATTAACTAATATAATTGTACTGTAAATATTTATCTTCCCTAAATTAATGTGGAGTCAAAATTAATTAGTTTGAAAAATACGATTTGCCATTCAATATCACATTTAAACATATAACAAATTAACAGGATAATTTTTCTGCTCTGCTCCCTGCGTGTGAGATCTGGCCAGTGGAAACCTCAGGATACGGTTTCCTTGTTCTCAGTTGTCATTAAGTACGGGCCGCTTTTGACAAGTTTTTGACACATTGCTCTTCCATCAGGTTCCTTACTTTCGATTGTGGAATGACAAGTCTATTTTGTGGCGGTGTGAAATGAACCATGTACTGCTACCGCTGTCTCATGTCTCATAATGGAAGGTTCACAGCATGGACAATTGGGAATTTCTCCAGGCAGGGGAAAAGCACTTATTTTCAACCCCTGGCTTTAATCAATCAAGGAGAAACTGGAAATCGCTGTAAAGTAATGAATGTCAATTTATGTACATGCTATTGATTTTAGAAATTTAATGCTCTGTTTCCCTATTTTGTGTTGACCTTATGAAGCTTAAAGATGAACACAAAAGGTGAATATTCTTGAGACATAATTGGTTTTCCCCTGGAAACACAAACAATAGATTTTGTACCTTCTGTATATGGAAGGGAAAATTAAAAATGAAAAGGAAGGAGAGGGGGTCAGCTGGAACTTAAGCCAAAGGGCTGTACCAAGTCAAGGGATTGGAGAAAACACAGGGCATGTTATTAAATCCATTTGTTGCAAAATGGACAAAATCATTCTTGCAAGACACATCCCAGTTGTTGTTGTGATCTTGGCATACTGAGGATCTGGGCTATTAAAATTTTTTCTTTGGTTAAATGCATTCTTGATGTAACATTTGTTATTTTTATATAAAGTGTGAAGGTATTGTTTTGAATAATTCACTGTTTATCTACCTTGTAGTTTGCATGCTTTGTGCTCCTTCATTGCACTCTGACAGAGTGAGAGAGAGAGATTAGTAAACATGACCCCAGAAGACCTCTGTAAGTGCCTGTCTAGCATAACTTATTGGCTTCACTTTCTCTGCCTGGAGGATCCTTAGCTTCACTGGATACATTACACACGAGTTTTGCTATTGCTTATCTTCACAAAGTTTACATCTCCCTGGTTTTCATTCCCAGATAAGAAGCTCGGGCGCTGTCAGTTAGCGAATACTCTCAGGAACGCGCCCTCTCCCCTGCAGAGCAAGAAAACAATGACTTCAGAGATTATATAATTTGTACCCAAGTTAAAAAACATCATTCTTATAATGTTGTTTCTCTAATTCCTCCTAAGCGTAAAAACCAATTCTAGTAAGAAACTGCGTGTTATACTGGTGTTCTAATCAGTCACAACATTCTGCCCCTACAGAAGCAGTAAGAAAACACATACGGAATGTTTTGTTCACTCGGAGGATTTCTTGTTGATCTCCACTGTATATTTGTACAAACGCTCTCAGGGGATTTCTCATGTTACTTCCCTGAATACACAGTAACAGGATTGCACAGGAAAAGTGCTGTTAGTAGCAGTATGCTCTTAACCAGCATATTCTTCTACTGCTCTGACTAGTGCAAAAATTGAAGCCAGCTCTGAAAGACAGGTTTTTCTCCTCTTTGCAATAGTTTTACAAATGAAATCACAATACTCCCTGAAATTACTAGTGCACTTGACTCCACGATCAATTTACTCTATTTTCAATATAGACTTTGACAAGAATGATTTGTTTATGCTGTCACATGAATCAGTCTCAGTAAATTAGCCCTGTCAAAGTTACTTTTTCTGCACAATACAGTTTGCTTTTTTTTTGACACCTGTGCAGTTGGGAAAGCAATTGTAAATAGTGTAAAGACTTGAGTCAGAAGGTAAGCTATCTGCCTTTATCCTGCTCCCTGTGTCAGAAATACATCTCCACAGTCCCCAGGAGTATTTTTTACTTTATGTGGAATTGATAATAATAATTGATAATAATAATTGTGATTTGAAGTTGGATTTTGAATATACTACCTGTGTGCACCAAAATGCACATGAAAATCAAGCATGGATCTGTGAGAGTACGCAGGCAGCAGAATTTTGTACTCTAGAACTGTGGAGAGACATCACCATCAAAGTGTCTACATAGCATGTCAGTGTGGCTGCACTGGCTCTTTTTAATTACTTTTCCCCCTTTTCATCATTGCATTTTACCTGCAGTCAAGGTCTAGATTGTGTCCTGGGGTTCAGCTGGACCTCTTGCACAGTGTTGGAGTCAGTGAACCTCAGTAAAATCTGCTCTGGGGTGAGCTCCCTCCCTGGCTCGAGGTCTCGCTGCCCGCCGTGTATTGACAGATCGCTTGTGCACTTGTCCTAGGTGGAAGTTACAGCTCAATACTAATGTAGCCAAGTCTGTTCCTTCTCATGGCCTGATGCATGTGTGACCCAGATCAGAACTGAACCTTGACACCGCACTACACAGCATGCTCCAGGGTACTGAAGGGGAATAATTGTAATGATAATTTCTTATGATAACAAAACACCATTAAATCTGTTTATGGAAACTGGAGTTGTTTAAGTGGGCTAGTACTTATATACTGAAGGGTCAACAAAAAGAGCTCAGGCTTATCTGTGTGACAAAGTTGCATCAGTTGAACATGCATATTTTGATGCAAGGTTCTCTTTGCCCGGCTTTTTCTGTGCCAGGGAAAACTTTGGGTTTCATTTAGGCTGATGCGTGGTCGCCCTGAGCTAAACCCCGATGAACCCACTTTAAACCCATGCAGCTCAGATGTTTTACGTAACAGGCTGTGTTTAATCTGGAACAGCCTTTTGACTTCAACAGGCCCTTAGTGCTCATTAAAGCGATGGAGTGATGTCTGCTCAGATCGAGCCTGAGCTTTGCACCTAAGGAAATCTTCCAAACTGAGGAGGAATAAATGTGAAAATATTGAGGTAAACTGAAATCAATAACTGCTAAAGAAAAACAAGGCACAACAGGGATTATCAGGGTGATCTGCTGCTAATTAACTGAAGAACCAAATTACTTTGGCTGTCTGGTTTCTAACTCTGCCTCTTACTTTCAATTCACCTGTTTCTTTTCAATTTGAATGTTCTGCTAGAAAGTAAAACACTCAGTGCTTAACAGACCTTCATGATAGAGTTCATTTGATCCAAGCAGGCCCAATTTATAGCTGCTTTTCCCCAGAGCCTGTTTACTTTGCTAGGATTATGATTTGCTGTTGCAATATTGGGATGTCAACGAAAGAAGCCAGAGACAAATGTTATTGATTGATGGTAGCCTATGTTTCTGCAAGAGGAGTGCTTTATCAACATCATAAAGGACCTTATCCTTTCAAAAAAAAGGGTGTTTTTTGTGGCCATGACAAACAGGAAGGGTTTTATTGTTAACATTGTAAGCAATTTTGTGATTTCTGTGTGTCCAAGCAACTCCTGGTGCTGATTTCAAGTGCCCCTTTTTATTTGAAATCATACTCTAATAAATGAAAGTAAAGAGGAAATATAAGGTTTTTAAAAGGAAACTAATTTTTAAACAACACCATTGGCAGAGGGGTTATTGTTGCAGTTTTCCCTTTCTTCCCTTCAATTTGCAATTTTGGATAGTCAGTGATTTTTATTATTTCAAGAGTAGAGAAAAATGGTCTTGTGTATTTTGTAAGACTTTGTTGCAGGAATCTGTCTCTGTAATTGGTAAAGTGTCTTGCAAACCATAGCTTGTGTAAGTAGTTTTTACTTATATGAATAATCTCATTTGCTTCCTTGGGGCAGGAATACTTAAGTAGTCTTAAAGAATATTTAAAAGATGAGGCTTTTGCTGGCAGTAGGTTTTAACTCATACCATTCTGCTTCCTTTTCTGTCCTTTAATTAAAATGTGCCTGGATCTGACCTCAGAATCAAGAGAGGCTGGATCTCACTGGCTCCGACTGGTGTAACCTGCACTCGCCGGAGCAGTCCCAGTGGTTTGGAATGAGGGTCACTTGTGCCCATTAAGCTTTGCCCTCATTTCAGCGTTAGGATATGCCGTGCTGTTGGCATTGCTGCTGCACTGTGCAGCTCCTCTGTCTGCTGGTAGGTCTGATGGATATCCCTCGATGGTTTTTGGGGCCCTGCCTGCACTAACAATCCCCAGCGGCCCTGCCCAGCCCCCTGGCAGCCTGTCCATGGCCCAGGAACCCCTCTGCAGCTCAGCCCTGGGGCTTCAGTCCCTGCCGTGTAGGTGTGCATGGCCCCAGCCCTGATCCTGGAATGCCACCTGGATTTCAATTGACCTTGAAGTCGATGTATAACCTACTGTCCACTTGTGGCTCCCTGAGCTGTCCCCAAGACCCACTGCTGTCACTTCCCTGCTCTGCCTGCTGGGCTCAGATGCCATGGGACTGTGCCCTGGTGCGCAGCACCATCCTGTGCTTGGGCACCATTTCCTGTTCCAGAGGATGTGCCACTGTCTCTGTCCTTATCTTGCTGGTGGTGCTCAAGCTCCTTGATTATAAAAACAAACAAACAAACAAAAACCCAACAAAAAACCCCAAGCAACTGAAAAACCAGATTCCTTACTGCAGGTCTCAGCTTGAGATCCTTGCTCAGGCAGAGTTCTCACTGAGGCTGATATTTCTTCAGCACACCTGGCATCAAACAGTGGACGGGATATTGAAGATTCCAGCTTATCAGTGCTACAATCAACTTTTCCACTCCACTCAAATCCCCTCTGCCCCATTTGCAATTCCCACCCACATCAATTCCTTTACTCTTTGAGACATCCTTTCCCCTTGTCTCTGACTGCAGTTGCTTGCCTACCTAAGCATCATTATCTATCCCAGGTGCCCCACTTCACTCTTTCCTAAGATAAGTGTTCCTCCTCCTGGATATCCTACCACTGGCTGGTTTTTTTCCTGGGACCCCCAGCAGGCAAGTAGCAGTGAGGACAGAGGGGAGGTATTTCCCTGTCAGACCAGTCAGAACATGCAAGCCTTGTTATCCAGAACATGTGCACGCTCTCCCAGCACCCCATGCATGCTTCTTACCTGTCAGCCACAGATAACCTAAATAAATTGGCCTGTTGTCTGCATTCAACCGCTGGGCAACATGATGAGTGGATCTAGTCTAATATATGTGCACTATAGGTCTGATTTTTCTGTTTGTTTATGACCACCTGCTTTCCTGCAGTTGTATTTGATTTATAGGGTGCAATAATGTGGAAGTATTTTTCGTGCAGATGGTGCAGCCTCAAACACTGCTCAGTAGACCTTGTGCAGAATGGGGAACATGTCTTGAGATCCTGTAGCTGTAAACAGTTATTGGTGAAGGTGTAATCTGCACTTCTGTAGCTCTCCTTGGTGTGGCAAAGGAAAAACTACTGGTGCCAGGAGTTGTTACACCTGGGCAGTGAGTCTGGTACAGCTGTGAAGCTACAAAAGAACTTCAAATCCATTGGCATGTGGGGAACAAATTCAGCTGACAACTACCACAAATCATGTCCTGCACACACAACAACCCCCTGCAGTGCTCCAGGGTTGGGGCAGAGGGGCTGGAAGGTGCCCAGAGGGAAAGGACCTGGGGGTGCTGGTAGAGAGCAGCTGAACAGGAGCCAGCTGTGCCCAGGTGACCAAGAAGGCCAATGGCACCTGGCCTGTACCAGCCATGGTGTGGCAGCAGGACCAGGGCAGTGACTGTCCCCCCGTGTTGGGCTCTGCTCAGGCCACACCTCAAATCCTGTGTCAAATTTTGGGCCCGTCATGACAAGAAAGACACTGAGGGGCTGCAGTGTGTCCAAAGAAAGGAACAGAGCTGGGGAAGGGTCTGGAGTACAAGTTTGATGAGGAGCAGCTGAGGGAGCTGGGGGTGTTTAACTGGGAGCAAAGGAGGCTGAGGAAGGACCTCATCGCTCCCTACAACTGCCTGAAGGAGGGTGTGGTGAGCTGGGGGTCAGTTTCTTCTCCCATGTAACAATAGGACCAAAGGTCTCAAGTTGTGGCAGAGGGGATTTAGGTTGGATATTTGGAAAAATTCCTTCACTGAAAGGGTTGTCAAGCATTGGAACAGGCTGCCCAGGGAAGCGTTGAGTCACCATCCCTGAAGGTATTTAGAAGAAGTGTAGATGTGGCACTTGGGTACATGGTGTTGTGGTGATTTGGCAGTGCTGGGTTAATGGTTAGACTCGCTCATCTTAGAGGTTTTTCCAGCCTAAGCAATTCTACGAAATGTTCCTTCATAGCCAATTCCGTGAGGTACTGAGCCCTTCTTATGAGGATGTTAGCATGTTCAGGGAAGGTCATAACTTCTGGGTATCTGGCAGGATTAAATCCAGAGTTAAATTTGGAGTTTGAATTTTGGAAGTAACAAATTTGTGCATGGCTGGCCCACAGAGAGAAGGTAAGAGGGTTTGTTAGGATTTAGGTAGTACGTAGAGGAATGAGTGTGCATGCTGGGATGGGATTTAAAGTTTCAAACCAATTAGAATTTTAATTGTTTCTTTTTTCCTGTTTGTTAGCAGTTGTGACTAACTACCCTAGGCCAATAGATAGCTAAAGCACATCCCCGTGTAGGGACATCACAGTCCTACCTGTTACAGAAATTTCTAACAATGAGTCCTGAATTATCTCCAAATTATCCACAGTGCATAAAGACTGCATAAACCTGGTAAAAGCAGTGAGTTTGTTTACTCCTAATAAATTTTAGGGCAAATTGAGAATGTTTATTTTCTAAACACATTCCACCATAATTTTGAAATGATGGCTTTTTTCCTTTACAAATAACGGTTTCAATATCCTTTGCTTCACAAGTGCTTGATCTAACCACAGTTGATGTTCAGCCATGGTAACACTCAGGATCTTTTTATCGTGCCTGTTGCTTTTCTACCCTCCCCTCCACCCCCTGAGACAGATTGATTTGGAATCTATCCAAGTTCTCTCAAGAGTGGTATCAAATTTGTTCTCTTCTCTCCACACCTGACCCATTCTGGCTTCCTTTAAATGCAAAAACTAGCAAGGGCCCAGCCGTGATGGGAAAAAACCCACAACCAAACAAGAAAATTTCCTTATATGTTATTCCTGTACAGAAAAGGTGGCTCATGGGGAACAGTGTTTGAATGGATTTACAACAGACTATGTTAAAAGGGAAGTTACCAGTCAGGTTTCTTTTTATACCAGATTATATTTCATAAGAGGGAAAAGTAAATGTAGGCATTTCTAGAACAGCTGCACCTACCTCTGCAGCACTCTGTGCCCATCCCTTTATACCCCTTTACTCATGCAATAATAAAAACAACCCTTTTCCATATTCACACTTTAAAACACACACTGCAGTTCAACCTGATATTTCATGTAATAATCAAACCAATTCCCCTGCTAATAGCTGCACACACATTTGTGCGTCAGTTCTTTAAATACCCAACCTTTGGGAAATAGGCCCTGGGTTGGAGCAGGAGGCACTCAGCCTCAGCATACAATGAGTTTAAATGGAATAAGCTAATTTGTCACTGTTTTGTTATGATTGAATATATGTGTTTAGAATGAAATTTAATTTAAATCCAATTTGTAACATCTCTGTGGGTGGGACAAAGGGAAAAAAAAAACCCCAAAGGATGTATTAACTGGATACTGTACTGTGAATGTAATGGGACTTCTGAGTTTAATGTTCAATTAAAAAGCCCTGCATGTTCTTATTACTGTTTACAGGAGTGGGTTTGGGGGAGATTTATGTTATAAAAAACCCACTGTACAACCCTTTATTTGTCACCAACTCAAGCAAAGTCTTTACCTGGTACAGTTAAGCCATCTGTTATTCTTGAAGGAAAATTCAGTCACAGAGGTATCAAGAGATAAAAAGCGCATTTTTATATAAACATTTGCCTGAGTTGCCATGTTGGTTTTTTTACTTGAGAAAATGAAGATGAATTAGTGTCACTGGCTGTTGTGTTTTGATACGGAGCAGAAGAATTTAAGTGGAATAAACAAGCGTGAGCCTTGTGGGGGCTGATTAGTCACAGGCGGCAGCGCTGGCAGCGGCTCCGCACCCGCGCCAGGACCCGCGCCCGGCTATGCCGGGGCGAGCGAAGCCAGGCATCCCCTGCTCCCACAGCCCCTCCCGCTGCCGGAGAGGAGTGGGGAACATGATGAATGGTAGGAGAAGCGGCGTCTTTCCTGCTGGTCGGTGGATTGGCAGTTTGTTATCGGGTGCCTGACTGGGCGGTCAGAGTCTCTAGGTGCCGTCCCAGCTGGTAAAAGTCAGGATGGCTTGGTGGGCTGCAGTGAAGTGATCCTCCTTTACACTGGATTTCTTCTATCAGTTATTTTTTTCTCTCTTTTTTACCTAAGAAAAATGTTGCAATTATCATATATTAAGCAGGATGCTTAAGAAGGTTCAGAACACGACCCTAAACCAGGAATGATAAAGTTGGTGGAAGAGAGGGGTGGGTGGGCAGACAGGTACTCACCATTCTTTATACAAAGGATAAACAGTGACAATCAAAGGTATCTAAGTTTGAGTGTATTGGCAATCATTAGTTCATATCACCTTTCCATTACTTATTTAACCTTGAATGTCTGTATGGAATATATCCTTTATACAATCACTATTCATAGATACATAAATATATACCTATAATAGATCCTGCAAAGACAGATTTATTTATTATAAACCCCTAAAATACATACAAATAATTAAATACTTTCTCACTTATACAGTATGTTCTTTCATTTGCATGTGATTTGCTTAATATTAAGTACGGACTTATTACAAGCTCTCAAAACAGATATATCCCTTATTGGGTAATTAATACTAATCTTGCAAACACATTAACAACACAGAGGCTGTAACAGCTATCTTAGGAGCTGTTACAGTCTGTCTTGTAAATCCTGTCTTACTGTGTGGATTAGTTCATGTTCCTTTGGAGATGTGAGAATCTCCAGCGCTGCTCCTGATGCCATGCATGGGGCTGGGTGTGTAGGGATCCCTTCCCCTCCAGATTTCAAGGATTTTAAACACAGCTCTAACAGTACATTTGAACTGTGTGAACACGTGGGTGGGTGGGTGGGAGACGCATGAAAACCACACCTGTAATTTTGAACTACTTCAGAGCTTTCCACTGTATATGTTGGGATTAGGAATAAGCAAATTAATTCTTTAAATTTAGTATTTCAAAGTTAATAGAAAAGAACTGTGAAACCCCTTTTAAAAACTTTGTTTATTAATAAAGTCAACAAATAGCATTGTTTAAGATAGGTTTTGATGCTATTGTTGTGGGGGGTTTTTTTGTTTTGAGGGTTTTTTAAAGTGTCAAAAACCTGCAAGCATGATGTTTTTTCCTGAGATTTAAACATGCTTTCAGGTTGTGACCTCCAGAAATTACTTCCATAAAGGGAGTGCTGCTGAAATGATTGTAACCATGACTTTACTGTAATAACTTACAAAATAGAGATGGTACAGTAATATACATTTACTCATGGCTTTTAAAATTACTTTTGTGGCTAGATAGTAGGACCATCCTGCTTTATATTCCATATGTATATTTATATTTGGCTGTCCACGAGAACTATATTATCCTGTCTCTGAGTAGGAAGTGCGTGGTATCTCCTGCCAGCGTTGCCTACGCTGGCTGTGCTACACCTTCACAGAGCAAGTGATGTTACCTGCTGTCCATGCCTGCATTAAACTTCCTAGAAATATAAGAGCAATTTTATGGATGCAAAGAGAGTGGTTTTGGTACAGTCCATGTTTACATTTCTAATTGGGATTAATAAAGAAAACACATAGCCTCCACACACACACACAAAAGCTACAGTGACAGAGTATTGACTGAAATTAAATCACTTCTGCTCATGTAACAAAATTAACTCAAAAGTAACCTAGATCCACATTCAAAGGCATTTAAGAGCTGAAATCATTGTGAATCCAGAACCACTTTCTGAGAGCTGAAATATCAAGTTACTTCAGGCATGGCAATAAATATTTATATTTACAGTCCTGTTAGTTTGAAACTTGGCTTATCACGTATTTGCCCACACAAGAAACTCTCTTCCATTGATTGACTGTGTACAGCATCTCTGACATAGTCTGTCTTAGAAATGAGCATTCCATTTTCATCCTCTTTCCTCTTTATCTGCAGTGTCAGATCAGTGTTTGTAGTGGCACAAAAGGGGATATGCTATGAATAGTCCAACTTCCATTACGCTGGTGCCCAGCAATGCAGGGGTGGATTTCGCTTCATCATGGGAGAGTCACTCTAATTGTCTCAGAGCTTCATTAGCTGTCAGTGTCTCTGCGTCTGACATGTCAAAACCCAGAGACAACCTACTAATTTCTTGTTGAAAGCAACCACAGTCTCTGAGGCTTGAAAAGATACACAAGCTCCTTCCTTTTATGCTAACAAACCTGACAAGTGCCAAATGCTCTCACCTCTGGATGAAATCTGAAATCAACAGGTTTTGTGGGTGCTCAGAGCTCTCAAGGGTTTTTTTTAAAAGACAGAAACCACAGTGCTTCAGCTGGGCTGGGGTTTGGGGGTTTCTTGGCATTGACCTGTGACTCTGCCATGTGCATCCTGTTGACAGTGAGTGAGTCAGTCCACATCCTCATCAGCTTCTTCATCTCAAAATGGAGCCTGTAGCTTTTGGTATCTAATAGGTCTGCGGTGAATTCCTGAGTATTGGTAATGTGTTCAGGTTTTATGGTGATGGTTATTTGAACAAAAAATATCATGAATAATATTTGCATCCTTAAGGTGTTCATATGAAATTGTTCATGTTTCATCTATCCTGACTCCACATCCAGACAAGATTTAGGTCCTTCCCAGCCCTTAGTCTTATCTCCCCGAGACGGAGACATGCCCCAGAGCATGTGTTGGAACCCAGCCATGAAGTGTGGTGTGTGTGGGTGCCTGTGGGTGCACATCTGCCCTACATCTGTAAGGTGAGATGCTGTGACAGGCAACACAGTTTGTCTTCTCCTGAAGCTTGACTTTCTCAAGTAAGTTGGAGGCAGCTTAGCAGCTTTCTTATTCCCAGCCTAGCAGATCCAGAGCAGTCCTGGGGTAGTTCTGTGAAGGCTGTGGGTTCTGCCTACATGGCTGCCTTCAGCAGCAACATGATAAGCAGCAGCTTGTAGCACCATTGCACCCTCCCACACTGGGGATGACTAGAATGTGCAGTTGTCTTCCTTGTTTCCTAATCTAGTACATGATTTTATAGCCCTTGGATCCCGCGCTGATCCCAGACAGGCACACGGATCTCACACACTGTTACAAAGGAGGAAACCCTGAGAAATGCTGAATGTCTAGAACTTAAGCAGAGTTGCTCGTTACTCTTGATTCCCAGGAGCACGTCTTCTTTCATTAAAGTATGGTGTATGCAGTCCTTTTGCCCTTAAAGAAGAATTTTTATTTTGTATGAATGGCATTGGCCAAAGATATTGGCTAAGCACACAGATAGTCTTTACTGTGATTGCTTTCTGCAGTTTTGGAGATGTTAATTTTAGCTCTTCATTTCTACAGCAAGACCTTTTGGCATCTTTGTGGAACAGGAGCAGTGTCCTGAATTAGCACAGCTCCGTGATAGTGACATTGTATAACTGAAGGAAGGAAATAGCTCCCCTGGTATGTGCTTTTACTGTAACCAGCATAGGGATATTTGTTGAGATTCACTGAGGAGTAGAGGCTGTGAGAAGTTGTGGTGTACTGTAGCTTCCCAGCAGAAGATGAGGGTATGGAGGCTCCAAGGAAAACAGGCAACCTGTTTAATTCTCATAATGCTTACTGTCCTTTGTTTCCAGGATGAGCAAAGCAGTAAATGTTGAGCAAAGCAGTAAATATCAAGCAAAGGATGTTGATTTGTATGCACAGCAATTGTTGGAATAAAAATCAGTTCAGACCCCAGTGACTCTTGCCAGCCCTTATTATGGCTATAGAGATCTGAATTCACAGAAAGTAAATACAACTTAAAATTCAGAGTACCCATCAGATTGTAACTCCAAATAGATCCTTCTCCTTTGCAGAATTGACTGGAAAGTTTCCGACAGAGGAGAGAGGCCTCGGGGGAGCAGGACCTGTGGAATTGTGTTGTGTGGGGAGCTGTATCCCCAGCCCTGAGATGCTGCTGGCATTTTATTTGTTGTTAAGTAACACAATAATCTATTGCAGAGAAAACAAAATGAGAACTCTGTATCAGAGTGTAGATGCCAGACATGCATTAATAAAACAATAAATGAACTTAATAATTTATCGGTGGCTGTTTTTACTTTTTGGGTGGGTTGTTTTTGTCTTTTTTTTTTTTAACACTAGTAGAAAGATATTTCCATTCAAACTGAACTGGAGTGAAATTACTTCTACTATAGATAAAACATATTCAGATGAGCGGCATGCTTTCCCCACAAAGCTAACTGCAATCCCAATTAACACTTCTCAAAACTGAATTTATTTTTTTCCCCCTGCTTCCTAATGAGGTTTTTTCCTCCCTGCTGTCTTGATACAAAGCTTTATGCCGTATGAGTGTGTTCATATGGTGCTTGAGTGCGTTATCTGACCTTGATTGGTGTTTTGGGAGCCAGTTAAATAGATTACATAGAGGTTACCTTGACAACTGTCTTTGCTGATTTAGCAATGCAGTTCATTCTTGGGCACAAGACTCTCAGCAACTGTGGAATTCCACTGACTTCATATTAATCATTAACACAATGTTCTGGAGAGGCTCTGCCGAGCTAGCAATAAGGACTGTATTGAAATTATTTTTTTTAGTGGGTAAATGTTATAGACCAAGATATGTTTACAGTATGAAATGTTGTTCACAGTCATAAAATGAAAATATATGTTCCTGTTTATTTTTTCTCTCTCTTCTAGTTTCAACAATAATATTGGAATAATAAATCTCCTATCATGTCTGATGGGAAAAGATGGTCTTTTAAATGAAACTCTTTCCTTAACATTGATCTTACACCATACCTTCTTTTAGGTCTGTGCTGTAACCTCGCAGGCATGACAGATAGTTAAATTCAGTGTGCAAAAGCTTATAAGCCTGGAATCTGATCTCTATTAACTTCAAGGAGGTTGCTTCTGATTTACATTAGTCTTACATATCGGTCAAAACCTGGCTCTTTTCAAAAGATGTTGGTAGAAAAGACAGGCACTTTCTTTTTCAAAACTGTTGTCCAAAATTGTTTACAGTAGCTTAAACATTAAAACTCTTGTGTGATCAGGGCTTTGGGCTTTGTCTTTAAAATGAATATTTTTACTTTTAAGTACCCAGCTCAACCAGAATTTTGCAGGAGGATGTCAAGATCCCAGGGCTGTATTTTTTTTGCAAGAGACTGGAAACCTTGTGGAAATTAGACGAAGTTTTTTATGAATTAAATATGAAAATGAATAATGTAGTCAGAACAGGGGCCACACCATGGTTTTTCTTCTACTATGATATTCAGTGTATCTCCTAATGTCTTGTCCATCGTCTCCATTTTCCATCTCTAGCGTTGTACTGCAAATCTAACTGGTTTTTTGGGTTGAAAATGCATAATTGTGTCATACAAAATGCCATGTACAAAGTCAGTGGAGAACAGAGTTGAGGTGCGTGACACATGGATGTCACACATGGAGGGAGATTGTATGGGGCTTATGAGTAGATATATTGGGCTAAATATTTTACTAGTGCTATCAGGTAATGAAATACTAAACTTTTCTTTTTTAACTGCCATCATTATGTTTCAGAGTTACTCCATTACAAATAAGAAAGGGGTTTGTACTTCCTGGAGCAGTTGTTTGCAAACTCAGAAAGACACAATTAATCATGGTGTCTTCAAGTCCTGATTGTGAGTAACTGTTTGCCCAGTTTGAGAAATACTTTCTTTCAACTGAAATTATACTGAAGAATAATTTCCCCCAGATTTGTTCTTCCATTCTTTGAGCAGTTTGGTGCTGGGCCACAGGCATGAGCCATGCTTTTTGTTTGGGGTGAGGACAGTGCACACATGGCTGGGCCTGTGGCCACTGCAGCTACTGAGGATTTTTCTAGGTGTTTTCTGCAGAGTACTGGAAATAATTGGAACTTTTCTCTCAGGCAGTGTCTGGGTATGGTCTCATACACTGTTTACAGCCTAGAAGGATCTTTCACTCACTTTAACAAAGAGAACTCCACTTAACCACACAAAGAGGCAGCTCTGTCTAAAGAGATCTCAACTCTTTTGGAGGCAGGTATCTACACTCATTCATAGATGGCTTAGTGAGACATGACAGTTGCCTTTGCACGCCTGATTTTGTGTCCCCAGCGCTGCCTTGGCGTGCTGACAGCATTGAGACAAACATCAGAGGCATAAGTAGAAGAGTCAGTAGAAACTGGATTGTGTGGCTGAGTTACTGTACCCAAATATGACTCTTCCCTGGCCCCCTCCAGCACAGCTCTTCTGCATGCCCAACTTAGGATTTCTTAGCATAAAAATACACAGGTCTGCAGCTGGAGCCTAATTTTGGATGTGCACCAAAGTACCTCTGATACAGTATACTTACATTTATTTTTTGCTGGTGCAAGATCAGAATCAGTCTGAAGCAGGCTGGTGGGGCTTGCTGGAAGATGTTCAGAAGAACACCCAAATCTTTCACTGCAGGAGTGAGTGGAATTGCTTACAGATTGATTAAGGAAAGGAGCAGAATTTTGTTACTAGAGATTTTAATCTGTCACTTTAAAAGACAGTGGTTATTTCCAGTACATGCTCTAACGTGTTACACAATTGGCAGAGTTGCTTTATTTTGGAGGCCTGTAACCCTGCAAGAAATCAAAAGTAACACACTTTCCGGCTTCTAGTTTTAAGATACAGGGCACAGTTGATGGAGATTTCCTTGACACAGTTTCTTTTTTTCACATCTGATGGGTTTGCATATTGAGCAGAGGTGCCCAGATGCCAGCCACCTGATGATGTGGTGCTGGAGTATTGGTCCTCCTGGAGAAGGACATGGAATAGCCACAGTGTAAATAGAGATAGGGTTGGTTTAGGGTTTTTTATTGCAACTAGGACGGTTCCTTTTATCAAAAGAACCTACAAGCATGAAACAATTTAACTTCTACATTTTGTACTAATAGAGTTTCCAACTATCTTTGACTCATTTTAAAATACAAGGGTCAACAAAAGTCTTATTTTAGAACAAGATCCATTGCAGACTGCTTTTAGCCCGATATCATTTTTACACCCGTATACTCATTCCTGCAAGCTGTGACCTCATGTGATCAGAATCCAACCCATTGCTCCCATCTGCCCTTCTGTCACTGCAGGAAATCAGGGAAATATTTCTGCCTCTCATGATAAATAAATATTTCCCTTGTTCATATGTAAATGTCCTGTGTAAACCCAGTGGCCCTATGTACTGATAATTGCCACATTTCAGCATTCATAGGAAAAAGGGGTTTCATAAGTAGGAAATTTCTGCTGGTAGGAATTTTAAGAAAATGTAATTTGATGCCAAGTATCTACGCATATCAAAGTTTAATGACTAGTCAAGGCAAACATCCATGGTAACATCTGGGATATATTTATGCTTTAGCCATTTAACCAATCTGGTCAGAAGTTTCAAGGCAGTGTCTATCTGGGCCTGAGAAAATTTTTCCAAGATTATCAGATATAGTTTGAAGTCTATAGACCTGAGATTAATGGCTATATAAAGCCTTTAAATTTCTGCAGAAGAACAAAAAAGCAGAAACTTTCACAGACTCAGATAATGAAAGAGGTCACCCATGGATTATCAGGAGGATATTTTAACAAGATACTATAGAAATGCCATTAAATTATGAATAGCAGCCACTGTGGTACATTCTCACAAGATATGGTCAAAACTATCAATACTGAAGTGATGCAAAGAGTTAAATAGGGCTTTCTGCAAGCTGAAGAAGCAAATGGCTCTGGAACCTATTAATTCTTTTTCCAAAGAATACTCCTGTGGTACTGGGGCCTGGTTCCTGATGGGCTTTGGACTGGAACAAAAGGCATGTTTAGATGCTGATGCTTGAAGCTGCTCTAACTTATGCTGTGGGACTGTCTAGCAATTAGGTTGGGATCAGGGGATTTCAAAAGTCACCTTTGCACCTCCTGTTTTGAGCTGCAGTCTGCTTTTTTATCTTGTATCACAGATCATGCCGGGGGATGGGATTGGAGCAGTAATTTACTGTATTACTTTTCCCTACGCACCAATAAATAGAAAACATTTGTATTTTTTACAGATTTACTCTTTTGAAATAACTCCAGAATTTAGGATTTGTACAATATTTGTCTGGGAGGAGAAAACCTTTGCAGACTTTTGTTGTTATATATGTTTTTCTAAAAGATCCTTAATGGAACAAGATAATTCCACCTATGTGTCATCATTCAATGTAAGGGTAAAGTTGTCAACAGATTGTGCAGGGAGATGAGCACTCTGGTTTCCTTCATACTGAAGTAAGATATATGTGTGTTATTTCCTTACATGTCACCTGGAAGGTTGCCCCTGAGTATTGCCAAGTCATACAGTTAACACTGCTGAATTCCCCACAAGAATCTGCACTTCTGGTTTTCCACCCACACTAAGTGATTCCAGCCCCAGACCAGCTTCAGTATTGAGTAACACCAGGTACAGGTAACTAGAAAACTTGTACATGTTTATGTACAACAAAGGCTTTGCTAAAGCAAGACAGAGGATTAGCTTAGAATACAGAATAATTTCTCCATTTTCCCTTTATTTTTCCTTTTCTCAGAGGGTGGGGAAATGGGAAAAAAACAACCTCTCAGGTCAAGGTTGAAGACTTTGTAGTGCAGAACAACAAAGCTTGACTGTGATAATCTACAGAGCACCTGCCCTGAGGATAAACAAACAGTTCACATTTTTGTGCTTTCAAGTATGGTCTGAGCAAAATAGCACAAGCAACAGATTCTTTTGAACCTTACAGGAAAGGAAAAATGGAAATCTTAAGAACAAACAAAGTATTTTATATCCTGTGATGGATTTTGTAACAGAAGCTGCAGCATACAAATCAAATTGATCAAAACCAACCATGTCATTAACCACATGATTGGATCCAAGACAAGAAGGTGTTCTCCCAGTTGTTACCAACTCATTCTTGAGCTTAATTTTTTCTTCCATCCCCTCCACCTCGCTGATGGCAGAAGCACACTGCTTACCTCATGAACCATGCCTGAGTTTAGTCCCTTAAGCAGGGTGATTTTTCCAAAAAGTTTTCCTAGTTGTTGTGCTTTAATATTCTTTTCATGTACTCCAGAACGTTCCAGCACCTCCTATTCTTTATAGCCTGAATAATCACATTTTTAGACTCTGCTGTTCTAAAGCCTTCTCTGAGCTAGTAGAATTTTCGTAACTAACACACCACGCACCTATCACATGCTCCATGCTGATCATCCCACTGACACGCATGCAGGTTTTCCCTCCCTCTTTTGCATTTCTGTTGTTCAAATATGGTGTTGATGAGACTCCAGGAGAAGTCTTGCATGATCTCTTCTCCGTGCATGATACACTCTCCAGCCTTTGTGAAAATGTTATTTGGGATAATCCTTTAAGGATAAAGTTTCCCTTTCAAGTCTTGGACTTTGGTCCCCTAGCACAAACACGGAGCAAATGGGCTTCTGATAACTTTAATTTTACTTCAGATTATATTCTGAATTATATAGAAATGTAAAATAGCTGAGGAGAGCATTGACAGACTGCATAGGGAACCATTAACCAAGAGTGCATGGTTAAGCATCAATATTAAGCTGTGTTGCTGAAACACAGACTAAGTGAAAGGGAACACAAACCTCAGGACTTCACTGAACAGCAACAACTGAGTCCAGCAAACACAAACACTTGGATTTCTGGAGGACAGACTTTGTCCTGTTTAGGAGAGTGGTTGACAGAGTCCCTTGGGAGGCAGTCCTGAAGGCAAAAGGAAAGCTGGACATACTTTAATAAGGAAATCTTAAAAGCATAGGAGCAGGCTGTCCCCATGTATCAACAGACAAGTCGGTGAGGAAGACCATCCCGGCTGAACAGAGATTTGGCTGTAACTCAGGAGCAAAAGGAGAGTTTATGACCTTTGGAAGAAGGGGCACGCAGCTCAGGAAGACTACAAGGATGTTACGAGGTTATGCAGGGAGAAAATTAGAAGGGCCAAAGCTTTGTCAGTGTTTCCCAGAGCATTTCCCTGGAGAAACTGGCTGCTCATGGCTTGGATGGGTACACTGTTCTCTGGGTAAAAAACTGGATGGATGGCCGGGCCCAGAGAGTGGTGGGGAATGGAGTCACGTCCAGCTGGGGCTGTCACCAGTGGTGTGCACCAGGTCTCAGTACTGGGGCCAGTTCTCTTATCACATCTTGATTACTGATCTGAACAAGGGGACTGAGGGCATCCTCAGATGTGGATGGCATCAAGCTGGGTGGAAGGAAGGACCAAGGCAGTGACCATGTCCCTGTGCTGGGCTCTGGTCAGGCCACAGCTCAAATCCTGTGTTCAGTTTTGGGTCCCTCACAGCAAGAAAGACATTGAGGGGCTGCAGTATGTCCAGAGAAGGGAATGGAGCTAGGGAAGAGTCTGGAGCACAAGGCTGATGAGGAGCAGCTGAGAGAGCTGGGGATGTTTAGCCCGGAGAAAAGGAGGCTCGGGGGAACCTTATCACTCTGCCTGAAAGGAGGATGTAGTCAGGTGGGGGTTGGCCTCTTCTCCCAAGTAACAAGCAATAGGACAAGGGGAATTGGCCTCAAGTTGTGCCAGAGGAGATTTAGATTTGAGATTGGGAAAAATTCCTTCACTGAAAGGATTGCCAAGCCCTGGAACAGGCTGCCCAGAAAAGTGATCAAGTTATCATCCCTGAAGGTATTTAGAAGATGTGTAGATGTGGCACTTAGGGGCATGGTTTAGTGGTAGACTTGGAAGTGTTGGGTTAACTGTTAGACTTGGTGATCTTAGAGGTCTTTTCCATACAAAAAGATTCTGTAGTTCTAGGCTTGCTGGTGTCCTGAAAACTGTTATTGACTACAGCCAGGCTCCATCTTGATCCCACTGGAAATCCCTAAAAAAATTCCTATTTATTTCCATTGCTGAACAATCCTGGGAATAATAGAAACATTTATATGCAAAGAAAATGTGTGTGTGTGTGTGTGTGTGTGTGTGTGTTTATGATTCTCCTCTGGCTTCTATTTTCTGTAGAATCAAAGTCCCAGTTCCCATTTCATGATGAATCTAAGTCTTCACTTCTGTTAGCACCACAGAGAAATCTCTGACAAGACAGATGTCTGCAGCCACCAGAAGCCTTAAATTGAACACCTAAAAATAGAAAGCTGCAGAATTTATAAATATTTTTGCAAATCAACCTTTTATAACTACCCTCCTTTTGTAGCAGTGGTAGTTAGCATTGAAATCCAAGTATATTTCAGCAAAAGAGAAAGCTGACCAAGCAGCCCAAAAAATTCTGCAGAGTTCTGCAAATTGCAGGAGGCCCAGGGAAGGAAATCACTGCATGCCAATTTTTCCCACTGATTTCTATTGTCTCTACTTATCATATGTAACACTAGGAATGCAGTGTGGAGCACTGTATCTTCCCCACAATTCTTACCTAGATAATAGCCTGATTATGTTTTATGACTTTGTATTCTCATTCAACATAATTTACTCTTCAGTTAGAAAATATGACTGTCCCCAGAGAAACATCCAGCCCTTTGTTCTCTTTGTTCACAAATTAGTTTGGAGAAGGATCGACCGGTAGTGTAGAAAGCCTGTATTGGATCTGCTAAGATCTCTTCCTATTCAGATTTGCTTTCTGTGGCTGGAGGCTACTCTTGATAGTTATTTGGAATGAAATATTGTTCATCCCCTTAACAAAGAGATAGTTGGTTCCATTCAGTACTTCCATGAACCTCAGACAGTGTTTATATAGTGTGTATTCAAAACACACCAGCTATTTCTTACCATCATGTAGTTTCTCTGACCATGGGCTGGGCTTCTCTTTTATTAGAAGGCTTCTTTTTACCTGGAATCTCTTTTTGTTCTTTTCTATCTTTCTCTGTGCAATCATTTCCTAAACTGCCTGAGCAAATACAATTATGAAGAGGAAGAACTGCAGAATTTCCCTGTGGGGGTTCCTTCAGCTTTTCTTCCAAAGACTTGCTCCTGCCTCCCTATCTCACACCTGTGGTTGGATACTCTGTTCTCCACTTCCCTGCCTCCAGCATGTGGACATTGCTGTGGAGCCCAGGAGCAAATCCCTGTGGATGATTTCCATTTATATCTCATGTCTCAGTAAACCTCCTCCTGGGGACTTCTCTCTTGTGCATCCCACAACGCGTTTCCATTGCTACTGGAGCAATCTGTGCCAGATAGGAACAAATTCAGGGGACTCTTTTAAGTAGACATTTACTCAACTCAAGTAATTTCACCTTCCAGGAGAGATCTTTGCTGATGAATAGATCCCTTAAAATTGATCTCTACTACCAAGACTTTGCCAGGGAAGTCAAACCAGTATAAGCTTCTTGATGAGGATCAAGTACTCAGTGTGTATAAAAACTGCCTGTATTGCTAACCAGACTTCTCTAATTATATAAACCATCCTGCAGAAGATTTCTTTTGCTGCTATAAATTGTGCCAGCTCAGGTGATTTCCTTTCTAAGCTATTTTAGCAAAATGCTGCCTATGCCGTGCTTTGTAGGCTAAAAGGATCCCTTATGGAGGACTTTTTTGGACCAGGTGAATTTTTCTATTGGCCTGCCATGAATATCTGTGAAAATCTAACTTGGGTCATACCACAGCCTTTGGTTTAGCTGCAGGAGTGGGAACACAAGAGAAGGAAGGCAAGAGGCACTTCTAGTGCAGCCAAAAAAGCCCCTAACAGATCTCGGTATGCCAAATCCAGCTAAGTATATCCACTGTCATCAGAGGATGTGAGCATTGACAGAACGTATCCTTCCTCTGCTGGTTGTTGAAGTGGACAAGACCTATTAGGTATTTTATAATGCTTATGCAGCCCATTGGAAATGCTGGGCCAGATGCACAGCTCCTTTAGATTAATGCCAGTGCACCTCTTTACACCAGCTGACAGCCTAGCCCACAGTGCACTAAATGCTATTTATTATTTTATTTTGTTTGCTACAGTGACAATGGAAATGACAGTGATACACAGGTCAATTCAGTCCTGCTGACATAGCCTCAAGGGGTTTTATGTTTGGAGGTTTTTTCCCCCTCTCCCAAGAGAATCTCCCTTACAGTTTTATATTTGGTAAGGTCTATTAAATAAGATTGGCATATTAACAGTCTCATAAGCTTGCTGTTTTTTGTATCTCTTTATTTCTTTAGCTTTATTAATCATCATGGTACTTGAAGTTGCTAGCATGAAAAATGCATTGTAAGAATAAATAATCATTATTATCAAAGTGCTTTCATTAAATGATCTGTAGGATTAAATCCTGACTAAAGTAGTATTATTGGTCATGATTATCATTATTATTACATATTAATTAGTAGTACCAAGATAGCGCAGCTTTCAGAATTATCTTTACCAAAGTCAGTTAAATACAAAGGTTTCAAATTGCAATAGATTTAGTGGTTTAGGACATGGTACTGGGATTATAGATAATATTATTTATTCAGTTCAGTACTTGCAAAGAGCTGATGATGTGCTCAGTGCTGTGCACAGCAGAATTTGCTGGCTGAAACATATACTTTAAGAAAGGGAAATGATATAGTTGCATTAGAGTAGGGGTTATTTTTTTTCTGAAATCCAGGAGTTCAGTGTTGTTTATGGCTCTGCTACTTCCTGTGTCTATTAAATTTTGTGCTTTGTCATTTATTTAATCTTTCTCTGACTCAGTGTATTGATGTGCATGAAGAACGTTCCATTAATTAATCTGTGTACAGCATTTTGAATTACAGGTACCATGTAAGGGAGGAGCATTTTTTCCCATACCTGAGAAGAAGCTGCAGTTGACATGGATTGCCATGTCTGTAAACTCTTCACAAATGGAGTGCCTGTTTGGTTAATGGAACTGTGAGGTGACATGATGGGCAGATTGTGTACAGCACACTTCTCTCTTTTTCTTTTATCTGAAATGATACTATTACTCCTGCCCTTTGATGCAGTAACCTAGCCAAGCTTCAAGAGACATGGGATAAGAAAAGACTGACAAATAAAATATTGTTATGGCAGGTGTCGTGAGATGGTACTGTTATATGAAGTCTTACAAGTTCTTTTTTTCCCCACCTTATTATGTGAGCAAACATTCAGTCTCGGAAGGAAGACCCACTGTGTTCATAAATTTTCTTTTCCAAGATCCTGGATAGAGAAAGTCAAATAAATAATTCATTTTGTTGCCTTGGCCTGTGGATGGAGTTGTTCTGGGGACAGATACTCTCCAAAAGACAGGCATTAGTACTTGGCTAAATTCCTGAGCAAAGCCATCGCCCTGCTGCTGCCATCTCTTTTCCAGGTCTAATTTTACTTGTTGCCTTCTCTCTTTATGTCATGCCTCAAATTTAGCATCACAGGCTTTTCAGGGGCAAGACTCTGTGTGAGATACAGAAATCCAGCTTAGGCACTGATTCTGTTTGCAAAGCAGGACCAGGTGGGGAAGTTAAAAATGACAGTCCTAGGAGCCACCACACTGAAAGGGGAACTGGTGGGTGAGGCAGGAGCAATGCCCCAGGGAAGGACAGCCCTCTGGCCTCTGAGTGCATAGATGTCACCTGGGATTCTGAAATTTCTCTTGAAGGTTAGTACTCAAAGGAAGTTGACCCTTTCCTACCAAACAGAGTGAGGCAGAGACCATTTGGTTTTTTTTCTGCTAACTGGACATCTTCTAGGAAATGGAAAGCTAAATGTCCCTCTGCTAAATCTGGCATATAGAATTAAATTTAGGTCTCGGAAGGGCTCTGTCCACCAGGGTTTTTGAGTGCTGTGGGTTCTCTCAGCCTCTTCCAGTGTCACTGCTACAGTTTGTGTTTCATGCAGTGAAATACCAGTGGTTGAATGACTTCAGTGAATGAGATGTCCTAACTTTGTCACCTGCCATGTGAATGATACAACCATTGTTTTATAGGATATTCCTGTCATAACCCTTCTGAAAGTTTTGGAAGAGCCTGACACTCTTAAGAGATGGAGAAGATCCGGGTTGAGGCCCCCATCCAAGAGAGGCCCAGTGGGGGTTAAAATGTGGATCACCCAGGCACAGGCACATACCCCAGCTCCTACAGCATAGGGTTTAGTACATGTTTGGAGGTATTGACTAAACTGGTCCCTGCTGGTTAGTAAATAGTCTGCTGTGCTGAGTAACCTGGTCTAGATTCTTGCCATTAGTGTGCCACAGGGGGCCTAATGTATTATGGGCATAATGGCTCTTCCTTTAAAAGCACCAAACTCCTCTTGCACTCAGTGTCATTTTGGGGTATGCAAGGAATGCACGAGCAGGCTGCTGAGAGCAGCAGCCAGTCATTTGAGCAGTCTGAACTTTTTGCTTGGCTGCCCTATTTAAAATGGGTACCAGTGGAGCAATAGATTGGCATCTGATGTTAGTTAGGAAGAAAACCCTACACACTTAAGTGAAACAGTAGCAAAGTGATTTTTTTGTAAATCTCTGGAATTAATAATTACAGCTATTTGAGAAGAAAAACAGTATCATTCATACTGAAATATATTCTCTTCCCTCCCACAGGGGAAGCCTGTGTAGGTGTGGAGCTGCAGTCTGGGAAATTAAAAAATGCAAATTAAAAAATGCAAATGGAAAAGAGAGGCATTGCTTGCTGCAGTGCTCTAAGGGTTTTCTTGAATAGCAGCAAATTAAAGAAATGCTATGTAATCAAAGTTTATATCAAGCCTATGAAAGAAAAGCAGCATTATCTCTAAATATAGTGGTAGTACTCTGCTCCTGATCCTTTATACTGTGTACATATTACCAGTAAATTACAAAGATACTGTATTATGGGTTTCAACAAGTTCTTGAAGAAAATGCACATTACCCTGTTATATGCCACTTTATTCTGTTGTATTAAAACATGATGATTAGGAAGGAAAAGGTAGTTGGGCTACTTATTTTTTCAACTCAGTTCATTCAGGTTCCTTCACTCCATTTCCCTCTGCTGTCAGTACCAACAAGGGCTTCCCAACTGGAGCCTTTTGCTGCCAATGGTGATACAGGTCAATCAGATAAACTGCACTGATTGTATAGAAGTTTAGGTAGTAGACTGTTCTGTCTTCCACATCCCCTCTCAGTTTATCCATATATAACCCTATCCACCTGCTTTTCTCAGTTTCACATCAACTTCATTTGTGGGCTGTTTGCAACATTTCCCACAAAAGGCCGACACAGCCCATCTAGGGAAAATAAATGCACGTGCAAATATTATCTGCTCAGTGTTTCAAGATAAGCTCAGTGCAGTGAGAAGGAAGGTAAGCAACATGGGCACTTAGGAACTTCCCAGCACAGGGGTACAGAATGGCAATATCCAAATGGATTAACAGCACAGAGAGTGGGCAATGTGGCTGAGGAAAAGGAGAGAGAATTAGGCAAATGGTGCATCCTAGCAACATCCAGGTAACCTGTGGTCTCCAAGGCAATATATAACTGGTTTTGAGAGGGATGAGATCATTGCCAACTAAAATGAAAAATAAGCTGTGATGGAAACTCATATTTATTTGATTGGTAATTACAATCACTTTCTCCAGCAGAACTCAGGATATGTTGGGCATGACTAAGAACAGAGGCCCAGCCATAAACCACGTAGCTGGGAGTTTCACCAAAGGTAAGGAAACTCTCTTTAGGTTTTGATTCCTCTGTTTGAAAGAACTTGTTTTCCTGTGTGCTGTGATGATTTCACAAGTTTCATTGTTTTTTTGTGATTCTTGGTCAGCAAACTCCCTAGAGCCAGAGATTTGCCCATGACAATCTCTGGGCTCCTGCAGAGTTTGGGTGGAAAGTAAAATAGAAATGGAAGGTTGTGGAATCTTCTTTCCTCAAGTGTTAAGGAGAAGCTTGCAACCATAGCAAGGTGCAGAGCCTGGGAGTCGTGAAAAGCAGAGCAGATTTGCATAAAAGCAACACAGGCTTTACACAAATGCTTGTGACCAGAGTATTCAGATTCTTTTGGCTGAAAACGTGCCTGCAGCCTGAGCTGTACACAGAATGCAGCTCTGTGGATTTGGCAGATTGAGCAAACGAAGACTTCAGCAGAATCTCTAGGTACTTGAAGAAACTAGGCCAAGCACAGCCAGGTAGATAGCCGCTGAATAAAATATTTTTTAGATCCTGATTTTAATTAAAATAAAGCATAACTACCCCATTGTGACACCACTACAGTTTACAATTCTTTCTTCATTTATTTAATGAATCAAAGCAGATAAATCAGTGCTTGCAAAGTCTCCTAGATTAAGAGATGAAACTCAGATAACCTTCACCAAATATGTTAATAAAACCAGAATTAGCAAAATCCCCTAAATACCTCTATAGATGAAAAATACTAAAGGGATTTGAAAACTGCTCTTAACAATAGTTGTAAATAGCATATTTTTTAATTTAATACTGTAATATAGGATATGCTGCTTACTGTTCATACTTATTAGACAGAGGGTATTTGAATAATAATCAGGCCTAGATTGAGATATCCTGCAATGGAAAAAAGGTGGCATTTTCAGAGCTGTTATGACCATGGGATGTGGTAAGGTGAGCAAAGATTCCTCCAGGGCATCTTCTTGAGATACTTCTTATATTTCAATGACTTTCTCTTGGTCTGTCAAAGAGGGAATTAAAACAGAACTGCACTGGGAGTGCAAAACACTCACTGGTAGACTGTGAAAGTCACTTATGATGTGACCTTTACTGGCTCAGGAGATGAACTTCTCCAGTCCCAACCAATTACTGCAAAGGACAGTCATCATCGCTGTTTCTTTACTCACTTACTGTATCTTGACAGACTTTTGTAACTAGTCTAGCTCTGCTCCCAAAGGGGCAGTTTATTACAAAAGTACTTAAGTGTTTCCATGATTAGCATTCCAAATACTTCATGGTACCACATATGAAACACAGGTCTACCTCTCCTTTGACATTTTAATCCTAAATTGAGGTGGCCACTCAAATTTTACATTCTCTGCAGTGTGCATTTAGCAGCCTTGAAACTCTTCCAAATTGTCTGGCTTTAGCTGCTTAGAAGAATCCACAAAACTCAAATTCAAATACCATAATAAAATCTGCTGTAACACCAGGAGTCCTCAAAAGGTCTTTGCCCAATTCACCTAACATTATCAAAGTGCTTGTAACTGGACATTTATGTTACATTCCTTATTTTAGTCTATTTTTAATGTAACTAGCATTGGGAAAAGATGGTGAGTTTCTCAAGGTCTTAGAAGAATCTAATATATCTTTTCTATTGGGTCTTCTATTCTTTACACTCATCCCTTGCTCCTGACAGCTAGAGTCAGGTTCTGCTACCAGTAGTTACTGGTTTTATGGGTGTCAGTAGTGGCTCTTGTGAAGCCTCTAAAATGGCTAAAGAAGTTACTGAAGTCATTATCATTTCTATGGCAAAACAAGTCGAGGTGTCAGGCTCATCCTTTTCAAACCAACTAAATCATACCTTCCTGCCCTGACATCACTGGAATTACCCATCTGTTTCCTGTATTTTAGTGCCTTGTTGATTTGAGGAGTGCCTCGCTTATGTTTCTAACTAAAAGTGATGTGCTGAAGCACATCAGCAGGCATTGAAGCAAGCTTGCAGCACCTATTCAGTGAAAGGATTGAAGGACTTTTGCCTCTAAAGCTATTAATCTTGTACCTTCCAAGCAGAGAAATCAATAACATTTTGGAAAGTCAAATTGTTCATAATGGAACTGTGGGTGGTGTCAGTGCAGAAAAAACCCATAGTTACTGGAAAATACAGAGGAATATATGTATTTATTTGATATTGAGTGGTGTGTATCAGAAACAGAGCAAATACCTCTAGCAAGTAACAAACAAGGAAATTTTTGTAAAAGCTTTGTTGGCCAAGGAAAGGGGGAAACAGATCTAAAACCAGAAGAAGCAGGGCTGTACAAAGTAATAATCAAATGCACATAATAACTAGAGCTGGACTACAGTGCGTAACCTTTTCCTTCAAATGTGGATTGAAATCTTTCCAAATATCAATTAATCCCTAATCTACCATGCATTTCCTAGTTGCTTCCTGTGCATTATTAATGGACTGGTCACCCTGAGATGAAGGTAGGAAGTAAAAGCAATTAAATTCCTCTCCCACCCCTGCAGATACAATTGACCTAGAGGATTCAGCTACAACTGCAAATGAAAAAGCTCCAAAAAAGAATAAACATGGTCTGCTTGTGTAGTTTAAAAGCCAGACTATGTAGTTTAAAAAGCTGCATGCAAGAGCAACAGCAAGCTCCCTTTATATAAAATACCAAATTCTAAGATGCAGGGCTGATGAAGGAAAAAAAGTCCAATCTCTGCTGATTTTTCCTGGTGTTGTCCTGTAGTTGAATGAAAACTTCAAACCAGAACTCCAGACACTGATTCTTTTTTCAGTGTAGAAAAGAAAAGCCCATCTGTCTCCTGGGAAGTATTGATTCCATTTGAATTCAAAGAAACAATTTTAACTTCATACTTTTGTGGAGGGTGATGGCCACAGAGTTCAGGAAGACTTCTGACTGTGTAATACAGTTAACTCTGGCCTGAGAGGGATACAGTCATCCTAGCCTGCAATTCCCAAACAGATCAGTCAGCAGTGGTAACAAGGAGAGCTCTGTGGCTGCTGTTTGCACGCTAACGTTAAAGGTTTGTGTTTGTTTCCACAGTGTTGTAACCCTGAGGTGAAAGTCTATTCCTTTTGCCCTGTTCAGCATGACTGGAGATAACATACTAGGCTAAAATAAGTGTATTTCCAAATCACCCCAATTATCCTTCAGTTTAGAAAAAAGTCTCGTGTCTTAACCAAGATCATGTTACCAAACTCGGGGTGTATGAAGAACTGACTGTTAAGGGAAGAAGGAGGAAAACACTGGCAGTGCCTACACAGGGAAGAAAGGGGAGGGGGTGTCATGTGGTTGTATTAAAGCAGAGGTCCACTCTGAATGTCTGTGAGTGAGGTCCTTGGCTTCCCCCATCCTGTATGTCACCAGAAGGATTTCTCGCTGTGTGCTCGCTCTCTGGACACAGCCAGTGGACGCTGCCGTTAAGATACACCGTGAGGGAGCCAAACCTGGCTCTCCTTGCCTTGCAATCCTGCTGCAGCCTGGAGAGCCCCAGCAACAGAAACCAGGGTCGACTCGTGCTAAAAGGGTGAGTTGGGCTGGCAGTGGAGCCCAGCTGAGGATGACTGGGATGGGAAACAGGAGGTGTTCGTTTTGCACTGTAATGAAGAACGGCTTGGAAACAGGGGATGCAGAAAGATGGGCTATTAGCCGAGACTGGAGTGACCATAAAACAACAGGCAGGATGCAAATTGGTATTGTCATAAAATACTCAAACAAAATGATATCAAGTATTAAAAGCTCTGCTTACATGCCAGCAAGAACTGAGTAAAGCCACAGAACATGACCTTGATTCTGTGCCTTTTAATGAGACCATTGTACCCATTCTTCATAAGAACATAAATTAAGGAGAGACCATTGACTTTGATTTTGAATTTCCATGTTTGTCAAACTGAGTTTCTAAAGTGATTTTTTGCTCTTTTTCTTTTAAAAAGACAAAAAATATGGAGATCATAGTATAGTTTAATCACTTGTCAAAATTCCTTTTTAAAAATCAAAGCTGTTGAATGTTCAAGAATCCATTTTATGGATATAAATTACTGTGTTTTACTTGTCTATGATTTAAAACTGATTTTATTAATATTAGCAAAAATGCCCTCACAGACAGACTGAACTCTTGTGCCTTAACTCAAATCCCAGCTAATTATGGCTCAGCTGTAAAGTTATAAACCCTCGAAAAACAAGGTTTATAAGAGAAGTATTGACACAGTCTTAACTATAGCCATGTGAATGGAGCCACTGTAATATTGTTTGGAAAGAGTGTTCTAAAAGGGAATCTTTTATGAAAAGAGATGCCAGCTGTTCACTTTGGAAACATTTATTTCATTGGCTCGTGATAAAATTGGCTGTGGGAGATATTATTCTGAAACACAGCAACTTCTTAATTTCATTATGACCTGAAGTCACTGAGAAAGACATGATGCCTAAGAGCAGTGAAAAAAGGATTGCCACTGTTGGTTTTGCTTATATTGCTTTTCAACAAATATACACATTGTCTTAGAATAATTCATGCTGGACAGGCCCTCAGAAGGTCATCAAATAACTCCTGCTCAGAGCAGGAGAAAATAACAATATATTATTTTATTTCATTTTTGCAACAAATATTTTCTTTTTATTTAAAGAAAAAATCCACTTGCTTTGCTTTGAGGGGACAGAAGTCTACAAGCATGGCTAGAACCCCCTGCCAACCACATCCATGCTCCACAGTCCAGGATTGCATAGGAATAGGTGGCTTTAACCACAAGAACCCAAAACCCAAAGAGATAAGTAAGAAAAAAAAAAAATTAAAGAAACAGAGAGGAATGTGTATCCTGTTGACTGGCTCATCATCTGCCACGTGGATTGTGAGTCAAAAAGGTTGCTGGGTCTGGGAGCGAGATCCAGCATCTGAGAGCTGGCAGGGGAGATGCCACAGCTGAAAATGCTGCTCCAGTGATATTTTTCTGCAGAGAACCTAACAGGAAATAGCTGTCTACCCTCAATAATAAGATCTGGCATGAGTCTCCTGTACATCACGTGGAGCTTGTTCATCTCAGAGCATCCCCTTGTCTCAAAATTAAAGGAGAGGTATGGAGTGATGTATCTCTGTATGTGCCCAGGTACTCCTGGGTATGAAGTCCTGAAACTATACCCTACATATCCTATATTATATTCTATATATCTCATATTCTAGCCTATTTTAATGGTGCAAAACTCTTGTAAATGCAGGGGAGGAAAAAACTTCTGTTTCCTTGAGTTATTTTTCTGTAACATCCAAGCAGTGCTGAGACCCAGATCTGTGTGTGTTCATCCCTTATTGCTTCATCTCCGTGTCCTTGAATAGTGCTGATGAACTTCTTGTGCTGGCCAGTGTCTGCTGCTATTATTGACTGCAGTCTCCATCCTCTGCCATGTCACTGAACTTCCATCACCATTGGCTTCATTAGCAATTATTGTTTTGGTGAAAAAAATCCTATACCACGTATTATGGGATGACCTGAGGCCGTTATGGAACTGAACATTCCCATAAGGATAATCTAGCCACAATATATCAAAGTGCTGAGAAAATATCCTTTGTCTCAGGTCATGTAACCAATGTGGCTGTTAAATGTTTTAAAAGCAGTTATATAACTGGCATTTAAAATGTTTTATTGAAAACCCTTAATGCTACTGTAACTAAAATGACCTTTAGTGGAGTAACACACATCACATCTTAAAATGGGATTTGATTAAAAATATCAAATGTTATAATGTGCTCATGGCTCTACATGCACCATCCTGTCATACCAACCACAGAGGCAGATGTACTCGCTTTGGCTTTTCAGTATTACTTTCAGCTTAAATTTATAACTTAGTTACTTTACAAGGAATGATTATTATGAGCTTTTAAACATTCCTTGCAATATTTGACATATGAGCACTTTATTACTGGTATTTTTTTATGAACAGGTGGTATCTTTTAAGGCAGATGTTCCCAAACAGTGAGCATTTGATCTAGGGAGAGTTGGCTGATCAGAGGATTCTCACTGGCTTCTCTTCTCTTCCCATGTTATGATTAGATCTTTCTGAGAAACAAAAAATGCATCCATTAATCTGTACTGTCATAGAAGAAACCACAAAATTGCAAAACACAGAAAGGTGATTTTACATGTTAATGCAAAGCAGGACAGCCATTAAATTTTTTTTTCTCTTAAGAGATTGCCCTTACTAGAAGCAATTTTAAAAGCCCCATAGAGAAACATACACTTGAAAAAATACTAAATGTCGTGTTACAAGTCATATAGTGCTGATGTCTGGAGTTTTGAACATAAAACCATCTGAATAGTAAGAGTGGAAATGTTTTTGAACTCAGGATAACAAAGCTAGAAGTAGAACAGATACACAAGTGGGGGAAAAAAAACCCCAAACAAAACAGATTCCCTGAATGACAATTGAAATGAGAGATACTTTTGAAAAATGAAGAAATGCTCTCGCTGAGACTATCTAGCCCACTGAGAAACACAATTCTTTTTTCACTTTCAAGTACTCTGAAGAGGGCTAGGTGGAAAAAAAAACTTACTCCAACAGATGAGAACAAAAGATCATTTTATCTTTCTATTTACTGTGTAGTAGCTCTTTCCCCACAACCTCACAAGCACTGGTCTTTCCAAACAGATTATCCTCACTATTTTACGGGTAGGAAGTTGATTCATAAAGGAGTAAAGCAGTATCCAAGATCACCAAGAAGGCCTGTGAGAGGTAGAATCAGGAGCTGAACAGTCTGTAACACATGCTTTCATCACAGAAATATTCTTCCCACCCCAGATTTCACTCCTGGTGCCTCTGTGAATATCTCACTCACATTAAAGTGATACATGCAGAATGGGCAAGACTTCTGTTTAAATGGGATTGGCTGGAGCAGGATTCAGGAACCCAGAGGATGAATTTGTTACCAAGGTGTTCATAAGCAAACTGAACAAATATGTGGCCAAAACAGACATACAGCTTTGGAAAATACACACAGAAATACTGGAGGAAGGTTTATTGGAAGTGTTAAGGAAGTAAGGGACAGCAATTAAATTTAAGATTAATAAAATGGACTTGGTAACTTTCCCGTATCTGTTCATGCTTTCAGAAAGTCACCTCTACGCCCATGAACTTACAAGGTACAGCCACAAGCTTTTAAATACCTTGGTGCAATTCTAATAGTTGAACAGTTATGGCAGTAATTTGGTAACAGCTGTGGCAAATAAGGGAGAGTCCTGAAGGGAGGCAAAGCTGTTGACGCTTCCTGGGTGCTGCTGGGGAAGAGGCTGCAAGTCTTCAATGGGGAGAGGAAAGGCTGAATAAGAGGGAGCACTGGGGGGCTGGAAGCAATCCAGAACGCTGGAGGAGCCTGGAACTGCAATGAGGAGAGATGGGAGCATTAAGTGAGTAAGAAACCCCAGCAAAATAAGTGTTGTACTGACAGTTGCTTGAGAAATGGTGCTTCGGGTATGAAATTTGTTTCTTTGTGGCTGGTATTTGACTGTGGAAATTGTAGAGGTTGGCTGGGTGAGACAGAAGTGGTGCTGTAGTTGTCAGAGGTGCTGTACATAGAATGGGGTTGATTTCTGAAGCCATGGGGTGTTTTTGAGTTGAAGAAAATTAAGAGTCCTGTTAAATGTGTTTAAACAGAAGCACAGAGAAGGCTCTAATGTTGTTAGCAATTGCACAAAACCCCTGGAAGTTGAAACCAACCAAGTGCTGGAAAGAGGGAGGTTTGAGGGGGTTGAAAATAACTCCAGTTGTGAGGATCATACTGAATAGTCAGATCAGCATTTGTGCTCAGTCAGCCCAGGACTTGTCTGCCAGAGAGTTTGATTTTTGCGAAGGGAGAACAATGGAATCGCGCATGCAAAAAATGATGCTTTGTGGAGGGGAATGTTTCTTGACCAAAAGGAAAAGGCAGACATTGGGAGCACAGGCTAAACTGATGTTTAAAACTTAAAAATGTGAGCAAGAAAAGCTAGGAAGAAATAGATAAATGGAACAAGCAGAAACAATAATATCTCTGAATAAATAGCTCCAGAGTCACTGGATAAAATAGGCATAAGGTGGTGGCAGCTTCTGTGTGCTATGAGCCATGGCAGAGATGTCAGGGAGCTTGTAGCGTGTTACTCATTTTGATTTGCAATAATAAATGGGCAGAAACAACAGAAACGTTCTAAGAAATGTTACTGTGGAGCTGGGAAATCAGTAGGTTTCCCATGGAATTTCTTCTAAAAGGGAAACTTGAAATAACCCAGAGAACAGTAAATCCCAGTAAATGTTTATACACTAAACTTCACTCTGATGAGCAGCTCAGTCCCCCTCTGCTGCAGGGCCCTGGAGTAGAGCTGGCAATTAATCTCCAATTGCTTGGGTGGGAGCAGTTCACAGCTGAAGGGGCTCTGTGGATTATAAATCTGGCAAGCAAAATGGGAACTCGGAGAACTGGTAATGAGGGAAGTGCCAATAGTTAAAGCTATAATCACCAGAACTGCAGGGCAGATAGTCGACACCTATATGGCAATTTTCAATTCAATAACTAAAGCTAACGGAGTTGCCTAACAACACCACTGAGCTGCGATTACAACTGGCAGCATTATGTAACTGTGACAACCAGACAAAGTGGAAAAAAAAAGAGAGAGAAATGCATATATATTTCCAGTCCTAGTTACTGAAGGAGTCTGGGGGATGGAGCCCCATATTTGAAAGCTGCAGAGAGAACAAGCTACAACCCATTTTGGGTACTCCTCATCAATACCCTGGGGATCTACAGACACACACAAAGAAAAGGATTAGACAAAGGCAGGGGTTTTTTTCCTTACCATGAAAGTGGCACCAGAACCATATTTTTTCCACTCATTGAATAATGCAATCCAAGTATACTTAAAGAACCTGGAGGCATGGCTATCCTCAGCTCTAGCCACCAGTATGGAATTTTGCACTGCAATGTTCACATGCTCAAATTTACCATAGCAACCTCCACATCACATTTAATACGCAGAGACATCCCTCCTCTTGCCTGTTTAAAGAGCCCTTGTTAAGTGGTTTTGCTGTATTTTAGATGCCAAGATGTCGGTAAGATTGATGGAAGGGTGCACAATCAAACTTGCAAGGAGAGCCTAGCATCTAGCTCATTATGTAAGAGAATTAGCAAGGCAGTTCTTTTGACATGACAGTCCATTATGGCGGCTGTCAATCATACCTTAACATATGCTTTTTTTGTCCTCTTTGGTGATTTTTTTTTTTTTAAAAAAAAGTTGTTCCATTCCTGTTCCTCAATAAGGCAGCGTGTAGATGCTTTGTGTGCGTGCACAGTAGCTGTTGCGGATCTAGATGGGCAGTGCTTTCTCCACATAATTGCTGGGTAACATATAATTATGCACGCATGTGTAATCCTAACTCGTGTGGCTCTTTGTCCCAATTATATGTGCACAGAGGCTTCAATCTGCTATTGCTTCTCGTCCACCTCGTAGCTTTGGCCCTCTCATATGAGATAGTGGTGCTTAGGTATTTTGGTGCAGAAAGCCTAGGTTTGCTTCCTGAGGAAAATGCACCTAGAGGGGCAGTTATATTTACTCATTCCCCCTTCAGGACAGGGAAGAAAATCTTGCACTAAGAGTTGTCATAAAATGACATTTATACCATAATAATACGTACCACTTTTCATGAGAAGACTTCCATATAATGAACAGAAAGTAACGAGTTTAACCTGGAAGATGATTCAGTGTTACAGTAGTTGGGAAATCAAGAAATAGATGCATGGGGAATCTCAACTTTGGCTCCAGTTCAGTACCCTTCCTCAAGTCTTCTACAACTGAGCCATCACCTATTAGAAAAGAACAAGGATGGAAAGGAAGCAACTGCTTAGAAAGGCTCTTTTCATCTCTGAAAGAACATCCAAGAGGGGGGAGGGGGCACCAGAAGGACAGATTACCTCTGAAAAATAAAGAAGTTCATCTGTACAGTCTCATCTTGACTGGTGTGCTCATTTGAGAGAGAAGGTAACTGGCAGGAATGCGTGCTAGGAACCCTGGGAAGTCAACACATAGCAAACAATAGTGCATTGGCAAACACAGAATATGTATTACAATAGAATTATCTTTTCATTGTATTTTTAAGAAAAAAATCCTGTATGTTAGAAGGCAGCTCTTCTAAATTGTAGTTTTACCTTCTTTGATTCACACACGTATATCAAACAGTACAGTTCAGACTAGGAGAACACTACTGGTTTTGGCTCACTCACGGGAAGGAACAGAGAGATAAGTTGGAAAAAGAAGCTTCATTACTGCACTTCCATCTTTCTGCCACTCGTTCTTTCTGAAAGTGTCTCTCTTTTCTAGCCCCTGTGAAGTCCATGTTCTTGCCTGCTGGGGCAACACAAAGGTAACTGCTAACACAAAGCTGCACCAATGGAAAAGAGGTAGCACATCTGTCCTAGCAAAGATGAACTTCCAGAAGGAGATTAGTTCACTGGGAAAAACAAGGTTCAACTCAGTAAAAATGCTTTATCTGGGTTACAACTTTTATTGGGGTGAGTAGAAAAGTGGGATTGCATTTTAAGAGCCTACTGGGTATACAAGGGTTTGGGAAGGTTTTTTCCTGAAGTAAATGTTTTCAGAAAAGTCCTTTAAAATATTCTCTGGTTTCCCTTCTCTTATCCAGTTTATCTGGAAAGAAGTGGTATGCTTTGTTTTATGCTGTTACCTATAATCCTAGGTAGGACTGGTGCATCCATATAAATGCATATAAATTAAAGAATCACACAGATTAAGACTTGTGTCCTGGAAATTGCTGACTGAGGCAAATACTCTTGCTCACAAACACTGGCAATGATTTTGAGGGGTCCTCCAGAGCCAGGGCTCAAGAGACCTCCCAGCAGGACAGGTCTTGGACAATTGGTATTGTAAGCTTTGGCCTTAGTCTTTCTGCACAAATGGATCAAGCATCATTGACTTCATTGGTACTGCTCAGATGTGCAGTGGTGTGCAGATGTTTGCTTCTGACCTTTTAACATTCTTTTCCATTAAAAATCAATAAAGGATGCCCTGAAATACCAAGCAGGATGCACATCATTCCAGCTGATTGCAGCTTAGGTGTTTCTCCTTTCTGTGCTATCATTTCATAGTCCTTAATAACGGTTCTTTTTTTTTTTTCCTTGAGGGAGAGAAGAAAAAAATATATATGCATATATATATGTGTGTGTGTGTATATTCACAACCTGTTAAACAACTTCAAGGATGCTTCGTTCTACTATTTCAGCCATTAGGTGACTCTTCCCTAGTCCGGTCTGCAATGAAATCAATGGAAAGTGTTCTATTAAATTCATTCGGCTTCAGATCAGATGCTGCCATTGAAAACTCTAATATAGGAAGCCTGGTCTTTGTGATATCTACCATAATGGCACAGTGTGGTCCCAATCCTGCAGTCTGACTCTGGGAAAATCCCTATTGACTTCAATGAGAGCTCTCCTAAACTAAAGATTTCACAATCAGGTAATGAGAAGCAATGAGCATACGCTGCCCTCTCTATTAGATCCTGTAGTCAGACTACTTCTGATGGGCTGCTATAAAGTGATTTTCTCTGGCAATCTGTGCTTGCAGCAGCACCTGCTCTGTTAGTCTCTCAATTCTTCGCTTAACAAAACAGCTTGACTCCGCAGGTGAAAGATTCTGAAATGTTTTAATTAACTAGCTTGAGCACCATTTGATTTCTATCTCCCTAGATGTTTCAGAGATTCCAAACTGCTTGGTTTTGTGACCGCCATCAAACAAGATTTGAACATATGAAACAGACTGCTGTAAGAGGAAAAGGTGCTGAGTTTATAATGTAAGGTTTATATCAGGCCACTGTAAACAGTGTGTGTACACAGCTTGTTATCACTGGGAGATTTGACTAGCAATGTTTCTCAGGCTACAGGAATAGTTCTAGAAACCGTGGGCCAAATCTTATAGCTCTGATTTAGTCAAAACTCGTATTGATCTCAGATCTCTTGGGTTGAGGCTTGAGTTTTAGAGAATGAAATAAAAGATCAATGGGAAGAGCAAAAACACCCCACCTAGAGTTTTTTAAACTATTCGTTTTTCAGGTTACACAGGAATATGCATTTTGGTGGGCTGGCATTGCACAGAAGCAATTGGAGCTCTCGGTCATTCAATGAAATAATTACTGCAGTGTTCTGGCCATATTAGCATAGCTCAGTTCAGTAGGTCAAAGCTGTGCACCTACCACCTCTCAGAGAGGGATCAAAGGAAGGCAGTAAAACACAGCGCCGGGAATCCTTCCGAGACATCCCACACCTCGGGCTCCCACACCCTGCCCCAGCCGCTCACAGCACGGAGCAGCTGGAGATAAGGGCTTGGTGTCTGCCTGCAATGAAATATGTTCTTCCTAAAGGGCTCAGAATGGACCTGTATTTAGCAGGGGCACAATCAAGCAGGAATAGCTATTACGGTTTATTTGCATGTATCAAATAAATTGCCTGAGTTTCGTGCTTACAGGATTTGATATCAGGCTTCTGAAAAAAATAGGGAAAGTAGGCATGTGAAAGGAGGGAAAGCCATCAGATGTCTGTCGTGGCCAGTGGGAACTTTTTTTAGTCCTGCCAAAATGATGAAAATATACCTTTAGTAAAAAGATAAAAGCTAAAATTCTCCTGTAACAACTTGCCTCCATGATCTGAAATATCAGAAGGCTTATAAAGGGATGAAAGCTGAACAGTTCTACCAGTACACCAGCAAAGCACAGTGTACATTTGTGCAATCCAGGATTTGAACGTGATTTAGCCTATATGGAATGGGTTTAAAATATTCTACACACAGTAAGAAACACCATTTACCAACAAATCTTTAATAATCAGTGAAGTGCTGCTGGGGGAAAATCTTCTTCTTTTTTTTTTTTTAAAGTCCAGGATTATCACAGAGGTATCTTCGCAGAATTACACATATTACTGTTCTGAAGTCAGAAACCTTAATCTGTAGGGTTTTTTCCTCCTCACATTAAGCCCAGTAATCTAAATGAAGTGTTCTGTGCTGCATTGTGTCTTTTCATAGTTCCTGAACAGAAGCCAATTTAAATAGTTAAAATCCATTTACGGGTAATGTTCCTCACAAACACTGCACCACTGAGACTATTTGTCTTTCTGAACTTGTGCTAGTGCTCGCTGCATTAGCAGTTTAATCAGATTTGTTAATGAATAATGTTTTGCTTGCAAAGTATATCTTACGTGCATAAGCTCTTAATTGTGGAGTTGCCACAAGCCCTGGATGAAAGGCGGCGCACACTGAAGGAGCCGGGGAATCCAGATCCCAGCTGGGTTCCTGCTGCCACTCGCTCCTCTGTGGAACTCCCACTGGGCGGGTGACAGACCCTGGTGAGCCCCATCTGGCTTAGCTGAGCTCTCTGGGTGCTCTGAGCACTGTCCTGCTTCCCTCTAGTCCCTGGTGGGGCTCAGGTAGCAGGGACAAACAAGATGATTTTCCCGATGAAAGGGGTTTTTTGGTGATTTTGTTTGGTTGTTTGTGGGTTCTTTTTTGGCAGCTTGAAACAGATGAGTGTATGGGATGTTGATTCCTGAAAATACTAATTTAACCCCATAGAATAGTTTCTATATTGGTGATTACGGATGTGGTTTTCCCTACTGATGTCTTTGCTCCAGCCTTGGAGTTTTACTCTCACTCTTTGGTTTAGCATTTTAAGAAATTAACAAAAAATTAGAAGTGTGGTGTAAGTCTTGGTCTGTTTTAACCTTCTATTTCTTAATGCCTGGTCCTTACTTTCATCTTGAAGCTTCATTCATGTCTTTTTCTTGAGTGGATGTAATTTATTAGTAAAGTATATTCACAGTTGGGCATCACAATTCCACAAGCTGGGCAGTCTTTATTAAAGTACAAGCTAGCTTCTACATTCTGCCTAGTGATAAATCACAGTGTTGTGTATGAAACTTCTCATTTAATTGCGACGTAGAACAGTGGGGCAGAAGTAGGAAGTGAGGTTTTATTTCTCTTTGAAGTTAAACATTCCACTTCTCATTTTCTTATCAAGTTTTCAGTTTCATATGCCTTTGAAATACAGCGATTATATAAAACACTGCTTTGAACTATGTCATAGAAAAGTGTGTGCCAAATTTTTTTAAGGCCTGGAAGTACATATAAACATAAGTTGTTTCACATAGTATCTTGTTTTGTGGGGTTTTTTGGAATGCAAACTAGAATACTGAATCAGAGTTAGGCACTTGTTTAAGGACATAATGAAATGTAGAAATTACCAAGTAGGAAATCAGGTCCTGAATCCAGGTATTAGCAATCAATTCCTTCCTCAATTTGGCTGGCAAAACACTTCTGCAATGTTTTTAATATATTCATTTTCCTCCATAGTGATTTCATCTTTTTTTTCCAGGGAAGGCCAGTATGGTCTCAGGTTGGATTATCTCAAAGTGCCTTCCTTAAAGCATCTTTTTCAATACTGTGAATTGTAACTTTTATTGAGTCATTCTGAAATCTGTCCAGCTTCAAAGAAATGAGACAGACGTGCCTCATCAGGGTGGTTTCGTAGCTGTGTCTGCTCTGTGCCTTCACTGCTGGGCTGTGCCCCAGCAATGTGAGGAACCTCTGGCTGTGCCCACACAGGGCACAGCTGGGCTGAGCACAGGCAACCTTGAGCTATCAAAAGCACCTGTGGCCAGTAAGCTGAGCTCGGTGTGAGCACGGTCCCTTACCTCAGGTGACACCTCAGGCTGCTCAGAGGTGAAGCAGTGTGCACGTGGGAGACCACTCATGAAAGCCACCACAGATCCATTACCAGCACCTTTCCCCCTCAGCTCCATCCTTTGTTACCTCCCAGCCACTGAGCACTTTGTGAGAGGCAGCAGCTCATGGTCCTTGGCTCCCTGAATGTCATCAGAAACTGCCTACACACATCCTCCTCCAGCTGGCTCGGGAGGCGGCGGGCTCAGGTGAAAGGTGGTGCTGACAGCTGGGGCTCCTGGCAGCAGCACAAGGTACTTATTTAGACAGGCTCTGTATTAAGTGTTCCCCTCTGCCTGCTTCGCTCACTTGCTCCTGCCCTTTCCCAGCTGATACTGGGAATTGCTCTGCTCCAGTGGTGCTAATTCAGGAGTATGGTGCTGGCTTGCTAGCCCGGCTCTGGGAAACTCTCTCCTGGGTTTTTTCCTCTTTAAAAAAAAAAAAAAAAAATTCCTCTGGGCCCTCCTGCTGTGGTTCCACAGATC
>VXAZ01007362.1:968073-999871 GCA_013399875.1 Gymnorhina tibicen
CTTCCTCCTGGTTTTTTTCCCGTTTAAAAAAAAAAAAAAAAAAAAAAAAAAAATTCCTCTGGGCTCTCCTGCTGTGGTTCCACAGATCTGGATTAGCTGGTGGCACAGCAGCGATGTGGCACCACAGTGGCACAGCTGCTTCCCAGGCAGGGGGGAGCTGGGGGCCCTCCTCCCACGCGGCTCCACCAGCAGTTACCGCGTCCGGGCGGCGGGGCCACCGCCGTGTGCCCCGGGCAGGGGTGGCGAGGGGCCACCGCCGTGTGCCCCGGGCAGGGGTGGCGAGGGGCCACCGCCGTGTGCCCCGGACAGGGGCAGAGCGGGGCCACCGCCGTGTGCCCCGGGCAGGGGTAGAGCGGGGCCACCGCCGTGTCCCCGGGCAGAGGTGGAGCGCGGCCCCGCTTGTGCAGCCGGGCGGGGGCCGCCCGGGGCTGACGCGCCAACAACGCGCGGGGAGCGCGGCGGGCGCGGGGCCAGCCCCGAGCGGGGCCAAGCACCGCGCACGTCACCGCTACCGACGGCTCTCCCGCCAGCCTCCAGTTCCTTCCTGGCTTTATTTATTCTTTGTGGTGAGCACCAGCTGAATGCGCCGTTTTATCCCCAGCAGGACAGGGCACACCCAGTGAGGAGAAGCAGAAAGTTCATCGCGGCTCCAGCCAAGCTGGGAGTATCTGCGGGGTCACTGTCAACAGGAGCGACTGGGACGCATTTGGCTGGGGAAATATGACGAGTAAAACTTAAGGAAGGAGGCAGAGCCAAACGTGTCAGCTCTAGCCAAAGCAGAGCTAGGTAAACCTGCTGCCTATTGGGTTACACCAGCTGCTGTAGCCCCTTTTTCCTAGAGTAAAGGCACAAAGAATCCAGATTGTGACTGAAAACCTCATCTTATATGTTTGCCGCTCTGGCACTGTATTTTGGCAGTAGAAGGATTGAAATTTTTGAAATTAATGTGTATGTGATTGCTTTCCTTGTGTGTACTTCTGTGATGCTTAGATATGGGTGGCACACCCGAGCACATCCCACGGATTCTGAAGCTGATCCTTCTGCTTTGGGACTTCAATGCAAGTTTATCTGACTGCTCTTACAAATCACTGTAAGGTTGTTATTTGGCACCTAACACTATGTTAAATTCTTTTTTTCCCTTCCCAATACACCATGTACTTAGGGGGCTGCTGACCGCCCCATACCCCAAGCAGTGTCACCACTTACCCTTCAGCTGATTCCGCAGCAGCCCCTGTGGCAGAGAAGAATATTTCAAAATGTTGCTAAGCTGACACCATTTTTCTCCACACTTCCCTCATAAATCCAGCAACCTGAGGGAAGTAATTGCTCCATCTTTGGCTCAAGATAACTTCTGACACCATGTAATGTTTTATAAATACTTGAGAGGCAGGTTTTTCAGGAGAGAAGGCACACTACCTATTAAGTGCATGAGCAGTCAGCTGTGGCTGATTTTACTCAGGTGTTTGGAAACTTCTGAAGTTTTACTTCAGTAGAACCAGGATTTCACCTTTTTAGTAGACACAGGATGCTCTCAGTAGTTCTGTGTGATTATCAGCACAGTCACATCTACACCAAAATTATTATTTCATTTCTTAGTCATGTTCCTGTTTGCAACCAGATACTTCACCCCTAATACTCTTTGGGTAGCTCTGGTATCTTTTTATGTACAGTCCTATTTCCTTTCTGGACACAGCACTGAAATATGACCAAGTGCCAAGCCATGGTGCCAAGGTATAAAGTGCATATGAAGAGCAGTCTAGCTCATCAGCACAGCAACTGGTGCCATAGCCAGGGCTTTGTGTACAGGTTACATTTTTGTGTGAACTGAACTATGCTATAAACACAAGAGAGAAAAATCCCAAGTCAATGAGAATACTGTTACATAAATAAAGTCATATTTATTTCTTTGGCCTAAGAAAATGTTGTGACTAAAACATTGAGGGAGATCAAAGAGGCAAAAAAAACCCCCCTAAGTAACACAGTAATAAGTGGTGAGTCCAGCTTCCCTCTTATAAACTGGTCAAATGTGCCAGAGCAAGTTCTTAAGCCCTTCAGTGATCACAAGTGGAACAATACTGCAGAGCACAGAGGAGGGGAGGCTGTTCTTGGCTAGGTCCTGACTAACACTGACAAGTTAGCTAAGGGTGTAGCCGTGGCTGAACCACTGAGCAGCAGTGGATACAGTGAGTGGGGCTGTACTTTGTTTGAAAATGAAGCTTCCTCTCATTAAGAACATATGGAAATATCTGAGGAAAACTGATTTTTAGAACACTTTAGGAAACGGGCAAATTAGGTCTGACAGAATAGTGATATGTAAAACAATGAATCTAAGACAAAAGGTGCATCAGGGAATTCTCAAGACATCTTTCATAATAACAAAGCCAAAAGCCATGCAAGACATGGAAAGATAATTTTCTTTCAAGATACGGATTTTTTTTCTTCCTACTTTTCTGGCATGCTGTTCCTATTCAGAGGCCTGGGAGCTTCTCCTCCTTCTGCCTGCAATGCTGGGTCTTGCTTGCACAAGACATTGCCAGTGAGTAAAGTTACTCAGATTTCATACTCACAAAGTATTGTTTTTCTGCCTGTGTGAGAAATAAAATATTGAGACCTTACTAGTATTCAAGAAAGGACAATTAAATGTTCAGAAATGGGTCATGAGCTTATCTACACTGATGTTAACTAGGATAAAAATCTTAAGAGATTTAAATGCTTATGATTCACAGCATATGTAAGTACTGACTGATGAGACTTAAGGAAATATTTCCCTCTAGGGCAGGCTTTTCCATAATCAACCATTACCGGCACAGTTCCTCTGGTCCGTGATACCAGATTACAGGGACAGCAGGTGTGACCCAGGATGGCAGCTCCCATCTTCCTGCAAGGTACCGGCTGTGGCTGACAATCCCTGTTCTCTTGGAGCCATGCCTACTGCAAACGTACAGCCCCTTTGGGGCTTTCACCAAGGCGGTATGGGGGGTTCCACTTGTTTTTCATAATTTTAAGCTCCTTCCCAGGTAACCTTGTTAGAAACACTTCCAAAATTGCTGTGGGTTGATTGTTGATCTGATGTTACACCCAACTAGCCAGTGACTGGTCCAGCAAGGAGTGTTTTCATACATGTGTGTTGCTGTTGAAAACTGGGCTGTGGGCTATGCAGAGTGTAATTTCAAGACAAGATTGCAGTTAGCCTGGGGGGGAAAAAAAAAAAATATATATATATATATAGGGAAATTACTTCATGCTCTACTTTGGCAGAGTCTTGCTTCTGTAGTTACCACCTGCCTTACTTCAAGACCAGCAGAAACTGTGAGTAGGACTGGCAGGAAGACAGGTGTGACTTTGAACAAGTATGGTCCTGTTAGATCAGCAGTGAAACCTGTCGGGTCCTGCCACCAAAGACAGAGGTCCTGACAGGATGCTGCTTCTACGCTGTGAAACTAATGTATGGATGTGTTTGTAGGAAAACAGGGTGTCTGATTTGCACAAGTAGGGGATCAGCAGCTGGGGTGGGTGCCCGTGTCTTGCACATCTAAGGGGCAGCTTTGTACACTGAGTGGAACAGCTCAACATCCACCACAGTGCTGTGATCTTTAACAAGTCTCCTGTACCGTGAAGGCACTAAAAATTGAAATCAACTCCCTTTTCTGTTGACAGCTCTTTATGATCCTCTCACTGGAAAGACTGAAGTCTGCAGTTAAAACGGAAATATGTTTAAGAAGTATACTTTTGTCTGTGTTTGCCTTGGCTGGAGGCTGAAGTGAGTACAGTGTGCAAGTGTGGTGCAATAAAAGAGGCTTCAAGAAAGAAAAGAGTATGAGATGTGTATGTTATAGATGTAAATATCACTAGCAGAGCTGTGCTGCAGAATAAATTGAGAGGTTTATAATGGGTTTCTGTCAAGAGGTTGCATAATGGTTAGGAAGGCGATACATGGTTCAAGTCTAGAAACGGCAGCAGATGGAAAAGTATTGATTTATATTAGTGACAGTAGAAAAATAAAGGAAATAATTGAGCTACAACAGCTAGTTTCATGCTGAAAGAACAGTGTTCACAATCCAGTTGCTGGCTGCTACTAAGTGTCACGGTGACTCCAGGAGAGATGCCTGTATTTCAACCACTGACTAGCGTGTTTGAGGGCCAAATAATTTAATAGCCATCAACCTGAATTTAATGGTGTTATTCTGTATTCAGCTAGTGCTACTGGAAGCAGAGTTTTGTCTTGATAGGAAACAAAACAATCTGTATTTCTACCAGATTCTATGTAAAAGCACAATTGTGCTCAGCACTAGAGAATGGGGAAGATCTCAAAGATGCAACTATAGCCTCCTATGTGCTGAGCAATATATACTGACAGACCCTAGATGACTTAAAAAATGATCACGAGATCACTCCATTCTCCACTACTAGAATGCAGTTTACATGAAATGGAAGATCACTGGAGCAAAGCATCCCAAACACCCCTTTGTTCCCAGTTAAAATCCCTAATGAGATTGGAAAGGCACAGAAATCACTTCCACTTGGCTTTCTCCCTGTAGTGAGGGAGGGTTTTCTTCTGGTCACATAAAGCAAAATCTGTTCCTTTGTGCCACTTATACAGGGTCAGGCATTCTAACTTGGGATTTTTAATTCACCTGCATGGGTGCTGCATCTAGACTGAATGGTTTAGGAGAGTTCCCAGTTGAGTCCAAGATCCCCGGGCGTGCAAATCAGTTCCCTGGTGCCCAGGCAGCCAGGCTCCTTCCCGGGAAGTCGGGAGGGATGGTGGTGGGTGGCTGGGTCTCCCTTGACAGGGGCTAGCAAGACAGCTGAGGCGGGAATCTGAAGCGGGAATGTGCTCCTGTATCTTCCAGCTGAGCCTGAGCCTGTGGCATAAGCATGGGCAAACCTCTCAGCTCAAGAGCTGCATGCAAAGGAACTCCTGCTCTCTGTGCTCCCCTTCTCTCCCTTCATCTCTCACCTCTCTTCTGAGCAGAAATGCTGAGCTGAAGCAGGCCAGGTTCCAGTTGAGTGTCGACTCCCACAAGGTACTTTCGCTCCCCTTTCTTGGAGTTTCAGGAGTGACAGAATTCCTGGATGTGGTTTCTCTTGTGAGTGTAGCTGCGTGGAGAGGTGTGCCTGAATGTAGGTCTTCACGTAATTTAGCCCTGGAACAATAAAAGTTCTGTAAATTAGGATTAGGTCTTTAAAGCTGAGCCAAAAAATTATACAGGGGTCAACTAAGGCTGTGAACTGTTGTGCAAAACCCTATATTTTCATCAGCCTCCTTTGCACACCTAACCCATAAGGTACAGGCTCTTCCAGCTGGATTTGCACTGTGGTGACGCAGCTTTCTGGCAGAGGTGGCCACCAGTCCACATTTGCAGAGCAAGGCCTTAAGGACCTTGCTGATATATTCCTTTGGAAAGACGAGGTGTGCCCAGTTCTGGGGGTGCTGCTGGCATCTCCTGCTATCTTTCGCTGGTCCATCTGCCCCAGTAAGTGACAATGCAAAGGAAGAAAGATAACTGGGATTTCTGGAGGGACCTAGGCTTCTTCTTAAAGGACTACTAATACTGGATGCTGCAGGAGCAGATGGGATTTGCAGGAACCCCAAGCTCCATCTGTTCACAATAGACGTGATGAGCCCAAGATCCAGGGCACAGCTGAATGCGATGGCCAGCCCAGCATTGTCAGCTGGAGGTGAGGAACAAGTGGGTCAGAGCAGCAAGATTAGAAAACAAGCAGTACAGGCTTCTTTCACTAGAAAATGGAAGAAAACACTTTTCACCACTGTGGAAATATACCTGCAGTAGAACCGAAAGTCCAGCAAGGCCACCTCCTAAATGCGACTGGCTGTCCTTTGAACAGCCTTGTTTTCCCTTCTGAGCTGCCCGTGGTTGTGGCTGCACTGAAGGAGCCAGAGCCGACTACAGCGTGCAACCTTTTACTTAGTGGGTGGAGCTGGCACAGCAGCATTTGTAACCTCAGAAGCTTGAATAACCCAGTTTCTAAAATCATCGTACTCGCTAGCCTATGCAAAGAACATATAATTAGAGCAGCCTTGACTATTTCTGTTGAAATAGCTCTTGCAGCTCGTTGTTAGTTCTGATAGCAGGAATGTTGCTGCTTCTGCACTAATTGCTGTAACAATCTTCCGAGGGCTCAGTCCTGCAGTCAGTACGAACCATTCCTGCTGAGCATGCTGCTCTTAAAACTAAGGGACTGTCAGCCCTGGCAGAGCAGGGAGCAGTGCTGGCTGATGTTCTGCAAGTTTTTCTTGCATAAAAGGAAAAGACATTATTACTTGTTATTGATACAGTTCTTCAGTGTAATCTGCTCAGCTAAACTCCTGTGTAACGTGCTCAGCCTCCATCAGGCTCTCCACAGCTAACTTCTGTCAGTGTCCATGAGCTCTGCTGTGACTCTCAGGAGCAGTGTCTTACTGCTGCAAAAATTAGCCCCCTTGGGTAAAGGGTGAGTTCATCTAACACAGCATCCCTTGCTGATTAACTCATTCCTTTATGTGGGGAGAAGATAGTAAAGCTTCCTTAGCTGTCTGCTACCTGTGACATGTTTACCATTCTCCACGATGGGAAAGCTTTCTGCTTGTTTTGGCTATGATTCTCAGTTATTACCTGATATTTCCACATCTGGAGCACCAGGGCACAGTTTGCCTCTCCGCAGCATGAACTCCTAGAACTGCTCACCTCAGATGAGGCCACATTTGAAGTGGAATTGTTTTGTCAGCTAGGGCAATCTCAAGCTGTAGCTGTGCATGCACAGAAGACCAAATCAACTCTGTATCCTGGAATGCCTGGGATCATCAGAACTTTGCAGCAAAAGGCAAAGTTTCCTTTTGAGAGCCTTGGCCAGTGCTGGTAGGTCAGGCTGAAGCATTAGCAGACCAGGATCTTGCCCATGTAACACAGGTTAGAGTGGTGTATCTGAAATACTTTAACACAAATTTATCAGTCACTGCCTCTGGGGCATTTGCCTGATACGTTGCAATCATCTGGATATTTTAGTAGAGTTTCAATAGACTTGCGTCAAAATCATTCTGCCATCATCTTGACATAGTAATGTAGTCTCCAGTGGCTGCAGTGACATTATTTTGCCATCATGCTGATATCATCTATTACAGCATTGTGGTCCCCATGCTCTGGCATTGCTGAGCGCTTTGCCTCATTATACTATTTTCATCAGTTTGCTCTGGAATTAGCGCAAAATAGCTCTGGTTTTCATAGCACGTTACATGCATGAGGGAGTTCCCTAAAATCAGAAAAGATATTTCAAGTATACTGATCTGCTATTTTAAGAACACTCCAGATTTTAAACATTTTTCCTTTAAATGACCAAAATGTTTAATTCATACAAAACTGCCAGAAAAAATGTTCACTTAGGAGGTAAATGATGTTTTACTCAGAGTTTGGCAGGAGTACTGAAAACTGGTTCCAAATTATGCTTTGTTAAACTCTCCATCATTAAAAGCAACATAAACTTAATCTTTTTGGGGTGTACACTGGAGGAAACATTGCTTATTGCAGCCTGAAATAGCCTCAGTATTCTTATGTTTATGATCCAGTGACTCGTATGTTTGGGATCCAGCTTATTTTGAACAAGCTCAGTCCTTTACTGTATCATTTTAAGTCCTGATCAAAAACATATCCCAAACATCTTCAGATGCACAGATAATTTCAGAAATTGAGAGTATTGCTGAATTGTCTTGAATAGGGAAAGGCTTATGTCTGGGCTTAACCTGGCCACATTTAGCTAAAGCCATCTTAAACTTGGCTGTTTTCTGAGCTTAAGACAAACAATTTCTCCAGTGGGATTGTTCATGTGAGCATTAAGTACACACATAAGTATCTGGAGAATCCAAGAGTGCAAGAGACAGATGTAAAGATTTTCACTGACTTTAGTGGCTTTAAAATGGCTTCAGTAGCTTTGTATCAGGTCCTTAGAGAGCTTCTACTTCTCGTATTTGTAGAAACAGCAGGAAGATTTAAGCTTGGTGCATCAGTCAGTGCACAATGGTGATCCTCTTGCAATCCTCTAAGTATTGGAGTTTGAAACTTAAGTACGGAAAATGCTGTCTGTGGTGTTTCAGCTCTAAGTGCCAGGAATGCTTTCAGCAGGGGGTACAGCACTGACATCACTGGAGACCCAGTTGACACAGGACTTGATGCTAAGTAGCAGCTCATATTTTGCAAGCTTTTTGTAAATTGCTGTAGGGTCCCTGCTTCTTAACACCCTGCCTTGGTATTCTCATATCTCTGTTCCATGGGTCTCTTTTTCACCTTTTTAGTTAATCACATTTTCTAAAGAGAACAGCAGTAAAAAATAGGTACCCAGTGAAGGCATTAATCCTTTTTTTCATGCCCTCATAGGAGGCCACCAGATTATAAACAAAAAAATAAAAAAAATGAGTTTGATTATTTCTTAATCGGGAGAAAATAGCCGGGGTTTCTTTTTTTGCTATTGATGTTACCCTTTGAAAAGTACACACGTAGCAGGAGTTTTAAAGTTTCAGCTTTTAAAGTATGTTGTCTCACATTCCAGTACTGATCCTTGCAGTATTGTCTCTTGGTTGGCTGCCCTTTCATTTCTCTTCAATTACAGCTCCCTCAAAAGCTGTATAGAAAAAGATGCAAAAGAATAACACAGGCCATTATTCTGGGCTTTCAGTGGTGATAGACTCCACTATAGCAGACATTCAAATAATGACTGAACTATCACTCCCCTCAGAAGCTGTTCTAACAAAACACCACCAACAAAATTCATGGGGTTAGTTAATGTTTAATTGTGACAAGTTATGGGATGATATGGAATCACTTTTTGTTCAAACCCAGAATTACCTCATGGTTCTGTTAGCTATGTTAAATCTTCATTAGTCCTAAAACGAGACTGAAATCAGGCCATTCATACACTGACATCTGCTGAGCTTGCAGATGAATAAAACTTTGTGCTTCTTCCCTACATTCAGTGGGTTGGCAAACAAATAATTATTTTCTGTTTCTATTTTGTTCATACAAAGCCACCAAGTCATGGTGCAAAAACATGCAATAGTAAATCTCCCATTGTCTCTAACCGGAGCCATGTCTGGGTCCATCTATATGCAAGTTGTAAAGTCTGTCCTGAAAAAAGCTGCCTGGTAACCCTGTGAGTATGCCAGCAATCATAAATGTGGTCTATTTTACAGGGCATGCTGGAAAACTACTTGTGCTTGGGAGAAAGTTCCTGACAGCAGCAGCCGCTGTCCCCGGGATGGGAAAGCAGGCACGTCCATTAGCGATTCCTTTGTCAGTAGGAGCAGCTTATCTTCATAATGCAGCCAGGGGAAGGCTGAGTTACTATCAGGAAAACAGACAAGTAGCTACTACTATGAGCTGAGTGGGAGGAGAAACAGAATGAGGACCATGTCGGTGGGACTCTGCTGAAGGGAGTGAGAGAGGAGTTAGATAAAATGAAAACAGGGTCAGTGTCAAAATGTTTAATTAAGAGGCAGCAGCAGTGGAGTGAGCAGGGACAGGAGATCACAGGAGATAAAGGGATGGTGGGGAAAAGTAACAAAAGCAAAAAGCTCAAGGATCGTCTCTGGGGTTTTTTTCCCAAGGAGAAGCATTGCTTCTGGAAAAGAATCTCCACCTCCTTTACCCTGGTAGGAGGTGCAGGAGTGAAGTCTGAGAGGGTTTCACTGATCCTCAGCGAGGAGGGGCGAGACTCTGGGGAAAGGGACACTGCTGCCAGAGGGAAGGAGATGCTGTGTGAGGAGCACCTCTTCCGTTTCAGTGTAGGCGAATAACAGTAAATGGTCACATCAGGGACAGGCAGGTAGAAAGCCCCTGCGCCCCAAGGGCAGGGAAGGAATGGCTTTTGGGAGCCCACATGCTAAGGTTGGTGGGATGAGATGTGTGAGGAAGAGCTCAATGTGAAGGAAAAAGGGCTTTTTCTCTGGATGCCCACAGGCTAAAGCTCAGCACAGAGTGTTTAGAATGTTTCTGCCAGGCTCTGCTTGCATCTTTCATTTTAAAACAATGAATATAGCTATTCCTAATTTATTGTAGGATGCTCAGAGCTGGCAGATCACCAGCGTTGTTTCTTCTCTCCTTGGATTAACCCAGTGTTTTCTGCATTTCCCTGAGCTGCCGCCACCAGGGTTGTTGTTTTGAATCCTGCAGCACCAGCTCAGTCAATCAATCACCACAATCAGTGCTGGCATTTAGACACAAAATAACATGGAAAAAAACCCACTGTGCAACCCAGGGAAGGGCTGGGTGGCACTGTGAAATCAAGAGCAGACACATCCTGCCAGTGGCTACATCACCTCCTCATTCCCTGCTCTGTGTTTATGTGTGTGTGTGAGTGTGCATGTGTTGTGGCTTTTCTCCTTCCTCCTACAAGTTTGAGAAACTTGGCCCAATATGCCAGAAAAACCTACTGAAACAGCAAAATATTTAATGAATCCTCTTTATGCCTCAAATCCAGTCCAGGCTAAGGAGAATGGGGAAAGAAATTATGATTAAATAATTAGTTTGATGTATTCTTAATACTTGCTTTATTAGCATGTAACTAAGTGTTGTTAACTGAATGAAATACGTTGTGTAACAGATCACACCTCCTTTACAACTGACAGCCTAAGATAGAGATCGGTGTTTGTACAGGAGGGGAATGCAAGAATTCTTGTACACTTTGCCTTTTCAACCAGTAGGCAAGCTCTGCCTTCTTCTCATTCCCCCAATGTTATTATCATTTTAGCGATGTCATCTCATGCTGTGTAAGTTCAGATAAACTAACTTCCTCATTTTCTGTGAGCTGTGACATTCTTACAGCACTGTGGCTTCAGTGGGCAGAGATGGAGTGACGTTTGTCTGGGACTACTGTGGGTGGTAGGAACATGAATATCTTTGTGACTGTGAGCTTAGTGATCGATAGTCTAGTTACCATTTTAATGGAAACATTCAGCAACTGTGTCATTCGGAGCACTCTACACATGGCTAGGTCTGGGTTTAAACACATTTGTTGTAGGGATAAATTCTTGGCTAGTGGCCAGTGGTCCGATGTCTTCTCTCTGCATGTTGTTACCCACAGGTCCTTGTGCAGATGCTCCCGAGCAGGGCAGGAGGTGCAGTGGGTAGGACCTGATCTGCTACATGAGACTGTAGCTTGGGCTTCAGTGTTCAGTACTTTGTTTCCCTCTGAAATGAATTCTTAGCTAGAGCAGGGAGTGCAGGCTGTGTTTTCGGCCAGCGGTTCAGTTTTCTCTGGAAACGTGGAGCAGAACTGTGCATTGAGTGAAGTCCCTCTGAGTCCTTCAGCAGCAATTCCCGGCTGAGCACTGCCACAGGTGTGAACAGAGGATGGTAAAGTCTTGGGCAGTTGTGTTTGCGCCTTGGCAGGGGAAAGGCTGCCAGCTGAGCTCCTGGATCAATAAAGTGCTGAAAAGTTCGTTCAGGTGCAGAGGTGCCTGTGGGAGGGATCACCTCTCTGCTGGAGCTGAGGCACGGGCTGACGCACCTGCTGAGCCGCTGACGCCGAGACAGGGCTGGGGCTGCTGTGATGTGCCATTCCAGCATCCAGGCACGGCTGCCATTCCCCTAGAGTGAATTAGCCTTTCAAACTGGGGGAATAGTAGCTCTCATAAAGGGAAGTGGGTTACTAGAGGTCTAAGTCTGCCATAACTTTAAAAGCATAATTTCTGGTAAGTGTACATCTTGCATACTCTTGAAACCTTCCAAGGAGGGAGGCTCTGTGACCTCCCCAGGCGATCTTTTCCAGTGCTTAACTAGCCATATTATTACCAAGTGTTTCCTAATGTTTAACCTAAATTTCCTGTGCTCCAGTTTAACCCAATACTTCTTACCCTATCCACACTGGATAAGGAAGATTACTTACTCCTTTCCTCTTTCAAGTGCATATATGTATTATATATGTAGTCCTCCTCAGCCTTTTCTGCAGACTACATGAGAGCCTTCCTTCCAGTTCTCCTTGTAGCTTGTGTTTTCTGGGCCTCTGGCTACTCTCAGTGCTCTCTGCTAGATCTTTTCTGTTTGGTATCTTCTTTAAAGCTGAAAGGACTTGCCCCAAACTGCCTACCCTGCTCCAGCTGTGAAAAATCGCATTGTATTCTAAGCAAACATCCTCAGAATGGCCTGGTATCACCTCTGCAGCCCTTCTCACTTTTGCTGTACGCAGAAACTAAGTCATTCTGATCTAACACACAAGACTGCAGTAGAAGTATTTCACAGAAACAAATCCAGGGCAGATGCCTACAGAAATGTAGTTAACATACTTCCAGTTTGAGAGAGAATTTTGTAGGTGGAGGGAAACTGTCTTTTTCCTAGCTCACTCATGACCATGAGGAGGCTGATCCTGGAAAGCTTTAATAAAGTTGAGATTTATCTGTTGCTTCTCCTCTATTCCCACTGAAGGAAATTAAATTGGTTTAACAAATCTATGTTTTTGACAAAGCCATGCTAGCTGTTACTCATCTCCTTGTTATTTCCTGAGCGGTTACAAATAATGTGATTGTTTCCGTATTTTTCCAAAAACTGACCTTCACTCACTGCTCTTTAATTCCCCATTACAATCTTTTCCCTCCCTGTAAGGAAACACACTGTCTGCTATTTTTCTGTCTTCTGGATATTCACCAATATCCCCTAAGATCTCCAAGAAAACCACTCATGGCCCTGAGATTGCTTTGGGTAGTTCAGTAGGATACTTTAAGATTAATTGTATCTGATCCAACCAGTTTGAAAGATCTGATTTATCTAAGTACTATTTAATCTGTTCTTTCCCTGATTTCACTTGTGTTTCTACCTCTTTGTCACTATTGCTGTTTCCTGCCTAACCTCATTTGACCTTTTTGGTAAAGATTGCAGAAAAAACCCCTTCAAGCCCTCAGCCCCTTCAGCATAACCTGTCAATAACTTTCCCTGCCTTGTTCAATAGCAGGCCAACACATTTTCCTCATCTTCCTCTCTTTATGAAGTATGATTGCATCCTGTTTTCTTGTTGTCCTTTCTGCACCAATGTGTTCTCACTTGACCTTTGTGATTTGGGCCCTACACTCTCTCTTTTCTTTCATCCTGGTCTTCAGTAATCTGACCTAGGTTCAGCTTTTTATGCCCTCCTGGTGTTTGAGGTCAGAGAGGAGTCCACGATTTAGCTAAGGTGGTTTCTTACAACATTTCAAATGGTTTTGCTGCTTTGGGATAATTTGCTCTCATGTTGTTAATAGAACTATTTTAAGGAACTATCAGCTACTCTGAGTGCATTCCCCATGAGATAATACTTAAAAAATCGCTGGGTTTATTTAATCTGGCTTTTTTCAAGACTATTGCTTCTATTTGCTATTCATTTTCCCCTCCACGAGCAGTGGGTTTTCTCATTCCACGATAACTGTCACCAAATTGCATTCTGTTTGCTTATTTTTAAACCTGTTTCTCCTGACTTTTAAAATGAAGAGTAAAGAGCATTCCCTTCAGTTGCTTCTCCAGCCTCGTCTCCTGCAGGACATTGGCAGCACGGAGTTTGTCCTGTGATCCCCATGTCCCAGCAGGCTTCTCCATCAGCCTCCTGCCATGTGCCTCCATCTTCTCCAAGCCCAGTGGCCTGGATGTGTGTATGATTCATCTTGTTGCCCTCCAAAAGAAGGAGCTCTGTCCATCTGTTCTTTGTGGCTTTACTCTGTACACCCCACCCCCCCCCATCGTGACAGCACCTGTGTTCACTCCCTCTGTTATTATCAGCTCGGGATTTTCAACTGGTTATCTCTTCCCATGTTTTACACTGTGGGATGAATGTGTCTGTGGACAGCATTTTGTCCTTCTCCCTGAATGAGCTCCACTAGATAGATTAATATTCTAGTCATGTGAATTATCCCAACAAGTTTCTTGTGCCAATTAATTCATAATTTTGAGCACGTATTAAAACTTCCAAGTCCTCCTGTTTATTCCATGTATTTCGTGCATAAGTTCTTGTGATTACTTTTTTGTGATTGCACCCAGCATCTATCAGGAATAACTCTGTGAAGTCAGCGGGTCGTATTTTGCTGTCATTTACATGAATGTCAATCCAAATGATTCTACTGATTGGCAAGAAGCTATTTCAGATTTACTTACATGAGGGTAAAGGAAGAATTTGGCCCATTGAAATGAATTCTGTGTGAAATAGGTCTGGGCCAAGAGGATTAACATGTTTCTCTAATTGCTAGATGTGTTATATTGTATGTAATCAGTGTAGTGGCAATAAAATATGATTGCCACACCCAGACTATTTCATCACCGAGCTTTTGGATCCTTTAATTGTCCTTTGCTTGTTACTGTGCTCACATTAATAAGGTGCAGAGTTTAACATAATTGAAAAAATAAATTAAAATAATTTTAAAAGAGAACTCTGAGATGTGCATGCAAGCAGACTGTACCATGTACTGTGCACTACAGCAAAGCAGCAGAATGAGGTAGAAAAAGTCAGCTTTTGAGGTTTTATTACTTTTTGCTTTGTGATGACTGGCTTCGAGCCCACACATTTCTTGAATACACAATAGGGAGTTGGGCAAGACTGCAGAAATAAATTTTATTAACGCACAATCACTGCAGCACCAGACAGAATAATCTCCTTTAGTCTCTCCTCTAGCTGGCAGAGTCCTCTTTGTACCAGGTCAAGTCAATTAGCAGTATAATGTACGACAGGTTTTATTTAAAAAGGGTTTAATTAAAGTTTTGTTACAAAGCTCATACAAACTAACAATCTGTCTTTTAGGGATATGTATTATCTAGAAATTGATTTTAACTTAAACACTAATTTATAGACTGTCCCCTTTAATAAGTATAATTCCTTGGAAGATATTAAGGTCCTCCTGCCCCAAATAAATTCAGGTCCTGATTCAGCAAAACATGTAATTACTAAGGACTTCAATGAAGCCACTCATGCACTAAAAGCTGAAGGTGTGCTCCAGCACTTTGCTGAATCGGGGCCTTACTGTATAACCCTGCCCTGATTACACACATAGGCCAATTCAGCCACGTCTTTGCTGAGAAAGATACTTAAAACCATTTGTGACGTCTTTAAAATATCTCATACAGGCCAGTAAGGATGGGAGCATTTCTTTCTTCTAGATACAGATGGTTTTCACAAGTCCTGGTATCTTCTCAGTTCTTACTTCTAAATACAATGATTTACCTGTGCTGTGTTCAATATATTTTTCAAAAATAGAAAATATTCACCCTACTAATTCTTTGGGATTTTTCTTTTTTCTCTTCCCAAGAAAGCAAAAGTTGGCTCCCCAGAAGATGCTAAGTAGAGCTGCATTAACTTAAATGGAGCTATGTTCATTTATGCCAATTGAGGATGGTAGCCCAAAAGTTTGAGTATAATGTTCTTAATGAAGACTAGCAGTGTTACTCTGCTGATTGCTAACTACAAACTTTCTCCTGATTGTAATCCCTATAGAATAAAAATACCCCTAAAAGCTGAAGAATATCTCACATTTCAGGATAACTGCTAATTCATCATTGTATGTGACTTTCTTTTCTTTTTATTCACGAGCTATACAATTTAGAGTAACAAACAAGTGACTAGAAGGGATTTCAGTGTAGGAAAGATCTCAGGGGTTTTTTTGGCTCTCTCCTGGGCAGCGTGGCTAACTCAGACCAAAACCTCTGGATCATTAATTTTCCCAGTGACCAGGAGGCAGGTGAGCTGGGCTCTGTAGTCTGCCTCGGACACCCCAGAATGTGCTGGATGTTTACAGCGTGTGCTGGAGCCAGGAATGCTGGACCCTGCTGGGGCAGCCCCAGTGGGGGGGTCAGACACTCCCCGTGCTGGGAGCAGGCTCGGGCAGCCCCAGCAGCCTCCGTTTTGGCAGCGTACAGCCACGAATCCACAGCAATGGCCAGAGACACCAAGAACCCTTAGAAGGCATCTGTCTTCTCTTCACAGCATATTTGGGAAAGTTGTGCCTTTTTGTTGTAATGTTTATTACCAAAGCAAAGCCTCCTCATTTTTTATTTTTGCTTTTTAAATCTTTGAGACACTTGTAACAGCGGGCCAGAATTTGCTTTGATTAATCTCCAATCTGGTTCTACTGTGTTCTTCCCCATGGTGTAAATCTAGACTGCAGCTGGTGGGGGTTGTATGCTTAAAAAGAAGAAAGCCTCAGCACCACAACATGCAAAGTAGCAGGCTTGCATTGCCTACTTCTATGTCTGAATAGTCTGAAAACCAAAATATAATTCAAATACTACTTTTCCTGCCACCTTCTGCCTGAGCCCTCCAGAGTTGAGGCAGAGAAGGCAGGTGTGCATTTGAAATATGTGACAAGAGAATAAAATGGGGGGCAAGCGGAGGGAGAGAGAAAGAAGTGCATTCAGAAAACCTGTAGAAGAGAATAAAGAAAAACTTGAATAGAGCAATAAATTCTGTGGGACAAGTCCTACACTGACAGCTTCAGTGACATATCCCTTGATTTCAGGGAGGCCGCCGACACGGAGCTGCTCAGGAGATTTTGCTGTGACGGCCCTACTTGTTTGAGCAGAGCTGTTGGGTGGGGATGCCTGGCCCAAATATACATCATAGGCTGCCTGCTAGCTAGAAGAACAGGCTTGCTCATTTAAAATTGAATCGGGCTTCAAGCTTAAGTTTGCAACAGAGAAACATAAGGAATGAAATAGTTTGCAAAGAAATCTTAAGCAATCTGATAAATTCTCAGACCAAACTCTTCAAGATGTGTCTAGGATTAATGCCCAGTCATATTACAAGTTAAACATGCTGGTCAAAGCATATTTTACAAAACCTGAAGAGCCCTAGCACACAACAAGGTGTGGGGTTTCTCAGGAATAACCGCCAGGCTCAGGTGTGCTGGGGGCACAGGGCACAGCCGGTGCTCCACCAGGCATGGCTGGTGTTCCTCATGGAGGCTGCCAGGCTGAGGGACAACTCACCCCTACAACTAAACAGAAGTATTTTCCATGCTTGGATTCCTTGTTGGCCAGTTAAGAGGTATGGGGTATCTTCACTTGCCATTTTGCAAGTCTCTGTGTGACCACATTGTCCACAGAATACGGAGAGAGATGAGTGTTTAAGGACTCAGGTACTATTTCCCTGGCTCTGCATGACTGTCCGAGGTGTGTTGGAATGGCTGTGTTGGAATGTGTGCAAACCCTCCCAGGTGTGAGTACTAATGGAAGGGGCAGGGAGGCTGAGATGAGCTGGGGCAGGGAAAGAGGCAGGGAGTCAGGGATGAGCTGCTGGGAATGGTTGGATGTTGCAAGGTGCTGTGCACCAGCCAGTGCAGGTAACTGCACTTCCAGTACAGCAACTTCTAAGGTCCTGCAGTCTTCCAAAGGCATTTGCAGGTTTAAAGTTAAGTGTGTTTTTAGAAGTGCAATTGAGTTTGGGGCCAAACTGATCAGCATTTTAAGAGTTCCATCCCAGAACTGTAAAGCAAAATAAACCCAGGCCTCCATGTGCCAAAGCCTAATGTGTTAGCCCACTCTTTCATCCACCCTTTCCTTCCCTCCCCTCCAGAAACAGTCTCACCAAATTTTACTGTACTGTAATGGAAAATAGGAACCAGAATGCACTGGGGCCTCCTTTACCAATTTTTTTAGAGTCCAAATAGGTCCCGTAGACCTCTCACCAAGTGATTTCAGTTCTCTCAGTCAAAAAAGCCACATGAGATAGAATACAAACAGCATTAATCCTAGAAGACAAAATACAGCAGAAGAAAGAGTTGCGATGAAAATTAAAATATCTGCAAAAGAATTTAGCTAGCGTCCACCGTCCTTTTAACATTCGGAGTGATCTTCCTCTGGAAAAAAATAAATTAAGGTCAACATGCAAACTTCCTCTGCTTCCTGGAATTCTTACATATTTTCACTATGATAACATGATTTGTGTGTGTGTAAATGCGAGGGGAGAGGCGGCCGAGAGCTGGCGGAGAGCCCCCTCCCCCTCAGTCCTGGGAGAATGCCTGAAGCATGAGCTCAGCTGTTCGGCTCCGCGCATGGTGTCATACACTTCCACAAGCAAATTCACAGTGACATTAAGAAAAGAAGATCTGGGGCCCTAGTCTCTAAAGTGTTCACAGTGTCCACGAGACAGCTCCTACATAAAGGGCTGTTTATTTGTTGAATTAGCAAATTGGTACCCGTGGAGGGGGTTGAAAATATCTGAGCAATCCTGGGGTTTTCTTTAGTACAGTCACAAAAGTGTATTTTCTTCTATGTGAGTTTACTCTGACAGAAACTCAGGTCTTTGCATTTCTGCTTCCTCCCCCTCCTCCCTCATAAATAAATACCCTTAAAAAAAGGTAGCTCACAATTAGCCATTAATTAAGTTCTTTACTGGTTTAAAATAAATAGTTGCTGAAAGCTTAGGATGAGGATCTCAGCACAAAGCACATCTGTACACCATGGTGTGCTTCTGAGAAACAGAATTTAAATGATTTGCATATGGCCACCTAAATATTTAATGGGTTTGCAGTTTAGGAAAGCTGGCTTAGAACTATGCTGTGCAGCCTATCATCTCCTCTGGCTCTGCTGGCTATGTTGGGTCAAACGTGTTGTTATTTTTAGGGCCTGATCCTGGAATTTCAGAAGCTGTCGGAGCCCTTGGCACCATTTTAAATGGGGGCTCCTCTCCAGCATTGTGTCTGCACACAGCTGAGCCTAGGACACGTTCAAGTTTCTAAAGCTGCTGGAGTGTTTGAGAATCTTTAAGCCAAAACCTAGCAGTGTTGTTCCCTTCACAAAGAAGTTTCACACTAGCATGGTATCAGTTCTCAAGCTGCCTTACAGCCCCTCTTTCTTCCCCTGCCCCATCCCCCCGCTGTGGCCCGCTATGTACACGCTCCCAAACCCAGCTAAGCATTTCACGAGTGTGCAGGGCTGAATGCACATTCACAGGAAACAAAACCGTGAGATACTTTCAAAAATGCAGACACACACAACGCTACTAGACAGCTACAGGCAGGTGCAGTGTTTATGCTCCAGCCGACTGTCCGGTGCTGCAGCGGGACAGAGGCATTCCGATGAGACTGTGCTCCAAGGCCACAGTAAAATATTAACTGAATGGAAAAGTTAAAGAAAAAGAAGCAGCTCTTCCCAGTGGAATTGTAGCATTCTCTCCTCGTCACATTCTTTTGAGCTCATTCATTCCTTTGAGCTCCAATAACAAGTCAGCTCTTTGTATATGGTGAGACTTGTAATGGAGAAGAGAGAGAAATTCCCTCAGAAGCAGAATCCTGTCTTGCAGTGTTTGCAGGGATCACTATGCTTCTCTGCCAGCCACAGAGAGACTTCTTCCCAATTCCACTTCCAAGCAGCCTCTCTGGCACAGACCTGGTCCCTGTGCTTTAGAGATCAAGTCTCCCATCACAAACATGCATCCAAATAACCAGCATTTTTGGAGCAGTCGTTCCAAGTACTTCATCAGGTAAACACTGGGGCTGAGGAGGTCAGTAGCCTTCCGGATTCTTAATCTCATGCAGAGTCAGGTTTTACTGGCCAAATCCCAGTAATCCAAAATTCCTGTTGACCCCAATGGGAGTTGCAGGTGCTTGAAAACCTCAGATTTATGGATCGCTTCATTCATCATTCCACTGCAGCCTTGTCTGGACAGGAAGACAGTAACCTTTAAAGAGCAACACTTCACAACCATTAAGGAACTAATATTTTATGCATTTGTATCACAGTTGGCTCCAAAGCCAACCTTGGCAAGTGTCTGGAGGTTTCTCCTGAGAGTCATTTTGTGTGTTAATATTGCTGCTCTGTTTAAGGTGTTTAAGGGTTGTTTCTCTGATCCTTCTTCATTAGAGGTAATTGAATAGTTTAGAAGCCCGATCAGTGTTTGGCTGAGTCTCCCAGTCAACAACCCACTGATTGAATAATCGCTCACAAGACACAGAGGCACAGAAAGATAAGTTTATCACAATTTTCTAGCACTCAGAACATCTTCAAAGTGCTTGACAGGCCACTAATTACATTTTTATAAACAGCTGTGGATTCAAATCTTGCCAAAATGCAGGAAGATTCCTGTAGCTCATGATTTCAATTTCCCTACAACTTCACTGGTGACTTTGGCAACAACATCCTCCGCACAGTTTCCTCACTTGGGAAAAAAAATTCCCTCCAGTTGCTTTGCGAGGAGGTTCTGTGCAACCCCAGGTGCCAGCCCCTTCCTGCAGGCTTCTGAGCAGCTCTGTGTTCTTTCTGTGCTAGGAGATTTCATTTCACCACCCCCAGCGAGACAGAGTCTACCTTCTGCCTGAGGCAGAGCTGCAGCTCAGCCATGTCAATTATAAAAGATGCCTCCCAAACGTGTATTCCTGGTTTCCAGAGTGACTCCGAAGTGCTACCACACCTATCTTTAGAGTGGCTAAAAGTTACCAAGAGGCAGTGTGGTCACAGGGAGTCACATACCGTGCTGATGAGCATAGCATGAATTGCTAACCAGACAGCCAGGAACACTTGGATTTTCCTCCTGGAATCCCTAACTGACAGAGGCAAATCTCTTTTTTTTTTTTTTTTTGCAGATGGATTACTGTTTGGCTCTCCATGCTTTGCTGGGACATACCATGGCTTGCTTCCTTCCTAGGCATTACACTCAAAGTTGCACTTGCCTCTCTTGCCCCACCTTTTCAGGCTGCTCTGTATCAGGTGAGCCCCAGCTGACAAAGCTACTCTGAGCTCTGTGCTCCATTTCACTGCCACTGACTTCAGTCCTGCTGTCTTGAAAACACTTTCCCATGGCCCCCGTGGAAACTGTGATATATGTTCATACCAGCATCTTTCAAAAACCTTCAAAATAATGTGAATTTTGAATGTGTGATTGCTTTCATCCTTGAACTGCTGACTCCCCAAAAGCCTCAGAATCACTGCACCAGAAATTGTATTGAGATCTGTGGTTCAGTGTCTAGAGGGCAATGCAGCTGGAGCAGAGCAGGATGACTGCTGCATAGAGGGGAAGGAGTACAAGACTTCAGCAGCAGGTTAGGGTTACGGTCACCTGTGCTATAGATATTTCAAATCTATCCAATTAAACAATGTTAATTAGTGGTGGTTCTTTTTTCTAGTACAGTCAGAGTTGTTTTTCCCTGTCTAATAATGGAAGAATGCCACCACCTTCAGAAATGATTTCTAAGGACTGATTAAGGAATATTTGTTCAACTTAGAGAAGAATGAAGTCCTACATATATGTTAATACATCCCCACTAACACAGAATGGCTTTTTGTTGTTCTCCTCTGTCTGGAACGTGAACAATTTATAGTCTCCTGCTGCATCTAATTAGTGAATCTGACCCTTAAATTGAAGCAGCAGAGGTTTGTGATTTCTAAGTCCAACATTTCCAGGCTCTATCATTGAAAAAGAGGCTTCATAAAAGACTCAAGAGATGCAGTATGATGATATTTAAAAGCCAGTGAGATACAGCCAGAAAATAAAGGCGTGCTCTGAAGCAGTTGCATGGCTGTCTTGGTTCACATTCACAACGCAGAGCGAAGGTAAACTGCTTTCAACATGGATATGTGGGAAGAACTTGGCCTTGTACAGCTCCCTCCTTGGTACTAGCCAAGATAAAAATACATCAGGATTACCAGCATCTAGGAAACTAGCATATGGTGCTACCACAGAATGTAATATGAATATACTTTAGAAAACCATTATTTTTCTCTTCTTGAGCAGTTTCTCATTAATCTAGATGCCATTCATTCTCTGCCTGGATTTTTTCCGCATTTTTCCCATGAAAAGAGAGGATATGCTTGAATTAATTTAATTGCCAATGTTTTTTTCAAATAGCTGTGGCAGAAATAACTTTTCCTAGCCAGGTTAAACAGCCCCTTCAGTGCAGCAGTTAACACTTATTGTTGCTGTCATCCCCTCTGCATTGATTTGGGATCATACTGCTATTAGTGCTGAAGTGGCTTGGGAAGTTGCAGTGCTTCCTTTTCTCTCTCCTTTCTTTTTCCTGCAAGAGCAAGATGATCTCACCTTAATCTGGCAATAAGTTGTTTTCAAATACTTTAGGAAGAGCCAGAGTGCTCAAAAGGAATTCAGGGCTTCATTTCCAAGCCAGTTGAAAATTATCCCCGAATGAGCTGGCTCCTTCCTTCACGGTGTGGCGATCACTGTGCTTCTGTGGGGCTGCTGTGTCTGTGTGAAAGAGGCATCAGCCAGGCAGCATCCCCCACGGCTGGGAGCTGCTTCCATCCTCCCACGGCAAAACCCACCTTCCCTCAAGGTAACGTGCAAACTGCAGGTGATGCTGCTCCAAATAGCAGCGGGTACAGTTGGAAGGCAGAGCAGGAATCACCATCACCTCTGTGAGAGGGAAGCGCTTTCCCTGTCCCAGCTGCAGCAGCCACAGCAGCAGGGAGGCAGTGAAGCTGATTCCTGTCCCTCTCTCAGTCTTTACCTGCAAAGGTTACACTGGCTGCTCCTGTGAGGGCGGTGCCCTGTTCTGTGGTTCCCAAACTGAAACTATTCTTCACTGTACATTAACAAGTGAGAAGAGAAAAGAAAATGCTATCCTGTTGATTCTGTCATTTCTGCCACCACTGTCAGCCCTGAACATTTTGTATTTTTGTACACATAGAACTCATTAGGGCATGCAACTGACTTGAGAAAAGTGATGGTAACACAGGGAGGTTTTTTGGAGGAAAATATACAACCAAACCCCTTCTCTGAACACTGAGATGGGTATGGACCAAATTCTGCATGCAGCAGAATTGCCAGCATCTTTCACCAAATTCCACAAATGCTATTGTACCCTGTGGCACATCCTGGCACTCCAGCAGTAGGTGAGAGACAGACCTGTCTCCACCCTGGAGTATTTCCCATGGGAGAGGGAAGACAGCAGAGTGGATAGCTGGGATTAGAGGTGTGAGCACAGCAGAAAGACCAAGAGAAAGTCTTAAGGAGTAGTAGGGCCAAATGAAAGAAACACTGTGCAGGAATGCATTGGGTGACCAGGAGCAGAAGGTGGGCAAGAGAACAGAGGGTCCTGGGAGGGGGACAGTCTGAGAGGACACATGCTGGAACTCCCAAGGGCTCCCAGTGCTGTTCTCCTTTCTGCCTTTTACAAGTGCTGGCAATTCGACTATCACTCTTGGCCCTAATGTACGAAGAGTAACTATACTCATCATCCTTCTGTACTTTCATGTTGTGTAACTGGCTTGTAACTTTTATGTACCTAAAAGTAGTTAATTCAAGCTGTTTCTTGAGTTATATGAGAAGTCTGAGGTTACTGGTCTTGTACTTTCCTTTGGGGGACAGGGAGGGTGGGGTAGTGCAATTTCTCAGGACCGTGTCCCCTTATTAATTTCAATAACAAAATGTACAGTTCTGGATGGATGCCATAGTTTTGTTGATACTGTATTGGACATAGAAATGTATCTTAATAGCTTTTCTTCATTCCTGTACTGAAGGGAAGTAAAGCTTTATTTTTTGGCACACGAAATCTGACACTAGTTGAGACAGCACACATTTCTACAGAAGGCTGCAGCCTCTAGCAAACGGATGCATATTTATATGACAGGATATGCTCAGTAGCCCTGGGAAACCAAGAATTGAAATCAATAATTTCTAGTAAATCACAAACTGACATTGGCAGCATCCTAGTCTGGCTGAATATCTGTATCATCACAGACACTCCTCTTTAATAAACAGAACATACAATGTTTCACGCATTCGTTTTGCATTTTCTTGACAACTGCATAAAAGTATAATTTCTAAGCATGATCCAAGGGATCTCTGACAAAGGAAGGAGGGTAACATTTGTTTCTGTGAGCTTTATGGGTTTAGATCTCAGGGCCAATTCTGCCATCAGGTAGTTTATGAATATTCATGTAAATTGTTTTGAGTTGAAGAATATGTAACTTTGCCATGTATCTGGCATGGAAAGAATACTTTGACAGTCATGAAATAGAGAATGTTTTAAAAAATAGCTTTAGCAAAGAGAGGACAGCTTTAGAAACGAAAGGGAAAATTAAGGAAAAAAGGTGTGTTTCCTGAGGAAAGTAAAATTATGTGATCCTCTCTTAAAAACAGTGAATATAGAACCATTTCTCATACTTAGATATTTAAAGCCATTTGGAATATCTTGTATCAGGTATGGGTCAGATTCTGCCTTTCTGTTGACTTCTAGAGGAGCTGAGGCAGGTCTGTATGTCCCTGATCATTGCATTTGAGTATGAACTGTGTGATCCAGCAGTGAGGAACAGCAAGGCTGGAATTACTGCTAAGCCTTGTTTGTGTTACATCATCTTCTGAGGGGTGTCTTACTTGCAGTCAGGTACAGGAGTCAAGTAAGTGTCTCCTGTTGCCTAGGCCTATTGTTAACCTGGAAATTTGGCAAGTGATGCCTGTCACTGCTCCTGATTCAATACCCCTTCCATGTGCTGGGAGCTGGTTTTGTGCCCATTTTGTGCTGCTGGAGCAATTGATAAATGTGAGTGCTTGGAGAAAAGGCATCTCCTGGGGAGCGATGGGCTCGTTTTAACAACGCCTGGGTGTTTGCAGGTACCTCTCACTTCAGCAAATGACACCTTTTGTTCTTAGGTGTAGCTGAGGCTGCAGGGGGAATGTGCAGCAGCCTCAGCCCTGCCATCCAACACACCTGTAGCCCAGCACAGGGTCTGTGCTCCCTGGGCAGAGCCAGCAGCAGCCATGCCGGGAACACACATCACAAATCAAGAGGGAAGATGTTTTATGCACGAGTCAGAATTGGAGAAATGTCATTAATTATCAAACATTTCAATGTATTGTTGCTGACAATAGAGCTATTAAATTATATTATAAGTGATATTATGTTCATTTGTATCAGCTTCTGTGCTTTTAATGAAAAATCTTATTAGCTGCAAGATGGTCAGAATTGAAATGTCTGTCAGTCTTATACAGAAACACCTCACAGAATCACAGAATGGTTTGGGTAGGAAGGGATCTTTAAAGGTCCTCTAGTCCAAACCCCCTACACTGAGAAGGGACATCTTCAATTGTATCAGGTTGCTCAGAGCCCTGTCCTTGAAAGTTTCCAGAGATGGGGCATCCACCAACCCTCTGAGCAACCTGTCAGCATTTCACCACCCTGATCATCTGTGTGCTTCCCTCAGCAGTTGGGTAATCCCTTCAGTTTCCGAGAGACTCACATAATGTTAGCACGTGCCTAAGTGAATCTCTGAGTTATGCAAATAACTGATTTCTGAGTTTAAAAATTAAGTTCAAAAGACATGAATTTGAAACAAGCATTTGGCCACTAAGCAGACATTAACAACTTGATTTTAACTGATACTTTAGTAGAAGACAGACACTTTATGCTATGTACCTTTCTGAAAATATGAAGAAGTTACTCATAGAGTTGTCATCTCTTAACTCCTAAGCAGAGAGATTAGATTGGTGTCTATTTTTCTATATAAAAGACAAAATTGTAATTCATTTTAATTTACGTAATTTTCATGTACCCAGTGAAATTTAGTATGATCATCCATCCTTTGATGATTTTATCTACACACTCTTCCATGGGAACTCATGTAAATAATGACTTATGGAAGTTGAAGGACTTAGGAAAAGTTGATCATGTGTTCTTCTTTCAAGTCCAGTGAAGACAATGCTGAAACCCTTTAGTTAGCTGCATACAATCAAAAGCTTTTTTTCTCTAAGCTTATTTTCCTAAAAGTAACATTTCTTAAAAGAAAGTAGAATTGATACATTAACAATTATACACATATACATATATTTTTCTATATGACTTATAGAATTACTCAATGTAGCAAGCATTACTGAGTAAATTAAAATTGTTTATTGATGCAATTTATCTATTTTTAGGTATTTTCCATATACTTCTAGTAGGAAAAATAATGTATTGATAGGACTGAAAAGAGAGAAACCAAAAGATGGTAGGTTTAGGTTAGACATTAAGAAGAATTTCTTTACTATGAGAGTGTTGAGGCCCTGGCACAGGTTTCCCGGAGAAGCTGTGGGTGGCCCATCCCTGGAAGTGTCCAAGGCCAGGTTGGGTGTGGCCCTGAGCAACCTGCCCTGGTGGAAGGTGTCCCTGCCCATGGCAGGGGGATGGAAGTAAATGGTCTTTAAGCTGCCTTCCAACCCAAACCATAGCACCAAAGAATGGTTTGATTCTGTGAAAAAGGACATGCAATTAAACCCATTCAGAAATGACCTGAGATGCTGTTTTACTCAACATGATGTTACTGATGCTGATGGTATTGTGGCTTTCAGAAATGAATTGAGATTTTGCATGCATTAGTAATTTCATCCCCGGTATATTACAGTGTCCTATGGGGAAGTACACAAAGGACATGAGCCTTCCTGGTTCTGAGCATCAGCCAATTACAGATTGGCTTTGCTTAAAAAGAAACTTGCACCACTACCTGCAATTTGTCCTGCAATTGTTCAGTAAAAATTTCTTTTCTATCTTCTGTAGCATCAGCTATTGCCTGTGGTCAGAGACAAGATACCAAATTAGGTGGATTGCTGATGTGATCTAGCGTAAGAAATGCAGTACTGACTAGTCCAACTGAAGGTTCATCTAGCCCAAGCCACTGATTTCACCTGATTTCAGGCTGCAGATGTGCAAGTACAAAGCATCACATGCTTGCCACCCATCTGGTTCTGAGGCACTGACATATTTGTGAATCCTTCAGTGAATCTGTGGTGAATCTTTGTGCTGCTCAGTTGCTGCTTCCCTTCAGCGTATGAGACGTGCTGTGGGGCAGCCCTTGTCTGTTTGGACTTCTGTTGTCCTTTCTGATGTCAGGAACACCAGAGGCCAGCTGGAAGTCGGGCACAGTTCTCCTGGGAGAACAGAGTCGCAGCATCATGGTTGCCTGGATGCTCAGTTTTAGCATGTTTAGTTCACACCAGCCTGGAAGATGCAAGCCTTTTCTCTAGCCCTTGGCCATGTTACGTCAGTAGTGCCTGTTGCTCACACAACCCATCAAGGCTGTGTCTGAGTGTGTGATCCTTTTGCTTGGTGAATACAGATTTGGGCAGTTATTTAGCATATTGCAGCCTTCCAGCTAACTGTTCTCCTTAGGTTCTAAATCATGGAGTAAAGGAAAAACCTTGGTCTTGTTTGGGATATTTTTGGTTTGTTATGTTTTTGGGGTTTTGTTTTTGTTCAAGGCACTCTTCTCATCCTTTTGTTATTTTTCAGATAAAGTTACAATTTTTTAGCTCTCAGACGCTGGCTTTTGAATAAGACATCTCCATGTGGAAAGAAATGACACTAGTTTTATAAATGAACAAAGCAAACTATATTTTCTATGGATGTTAAAGATGCTACATGAAATGTGGCAAACTACTGTAAAATTGATAAAGAATGTGATTAATCACAGCCAGGCAGGCCCAGGTTTGTTGTCCAGCATTGGGGGAAGCATTTGAGGTCCTAGGATATATTTTGTCAAGCCTCATGGCCATAGCAGCCTGGATGCCATTAGAATCACACCTTTTCTGCAGAATCCTACAAGTCACTTTTTCAAAATAGGACAGAAGCACAGCAATAAGGTAGTCTGCAAATGCTTAGGGTAAGCCTAACCTGGGAAGATGAAATACTGCCCTGAAGAAGCCAGTGAAAGTTTTGTTATTGGTTCCAGAGCAGCCAGGGATTCCCCCAGGTCAGCTAGAGTAAATATGCCTAAAGAAAGGGCTCATAATTTAATCACCGAAGACCAAAATTGCAGCCCTGAAATCCCCTGCTTAGCCATTACCCATCACTGAAAATGAGTGATCTTTGCAAGGGATTTGTTAAATGCTCACACTGCCTGAAATTAGGCTTCTGAGCACACCCAAAGCTGTCCTTGCCACTGTTGAGCACCCCAGCATGTACCACACAGGCCGACCAGCCCAGCGCGCTGGTTTTGGCAGCATGGGGACACTTGGCACTGAGCTGCTGGAGTGACATCCAGAGCCTGCACGGCTTAAGCCAGCAGGTTCAGAAAAGAAAATGTTGCCACATCGCTGTAGTGGACTAACTGCTAGAAGTGTCTTGATTTGATTTCCCTCTGAGAGCACACCTCACCCTACAGAGGAGAACACAAACCAGTACCTGGCAAGCAGATCCCCTTGCCAACTAAAGGCAGCAGCATCACTCCTGCTGCAGAGCAGGCACAGACAGGACTCCTATACACCCTACTCATGTAATCTTCCTTTTGGGGAAGGCCTTTGGTCTAGTTTTATGAAGTGAACAAAATAATTGACAGTTCCTAGGAAGTATTGTCATCTGTCAGGAACTTCAGATGTCTGGCAAGAGTCATAAATGACAAAACTTCGTGACAATAACTGGTGTGCACTGAAGGTGCTGCATAGAAAAACTGACATAGACCCACTGTTCATCATCTGATCATGGTGTTGTCCGTAGGCCCAGCTACAGTGTATGTGAATCCCTGCGTGCCCCACATGTTCCATACATACGTATTTTTGTCCCAAATTCTCCAGGGAGAAAGATGGGAGCCCTTACACACACGTGTATCTTCACAGGAGGGTTTCTGACATTGCACACTGGGCAGACCGTGGCACCTCCTTCTGGGTGGAGCTTAATTCAAGCATGATGAATGTGTATCTTCACTGAGCCTGCTCATTGTAGGTGCCTCCTGCTCAGCACGTTGGGTCTTTTAGACCCCATGCTGATGTCCTAATGCTGTGTTTGGGCCTCAGCACCTCGGGCAGGGTTGTAGATTTGGTCTGGGCAGCCCAGCAAACCCAAACATCAGATGTTGATACACCCCGCCTTAGACACTGAAACCTTTGAGATCTGGCCCTCAGAGGCTGTAGAATTCAGGGTGTTTACACCCACAAAAGTTTATTGGTTTTGTGCTTCTTTTTTTTCAATTGACAAAACAGATCAAAGTAATTTTAAATAATATAGAAGGCAAAAGCACTAGAAAAGCAAACCAGTAAGTTTCCAAACAATGCAAACTGAAATACCACAAACACTGCTCAGGGAAGCGGGCCCTTTGTTACAGCTGTCACAGGCAAGCCAGAGGCTTCAGCAAAGCTGAAAGCCAATGTTTCTTTGTTGATGAACTGATATTGCCAATATTTATTAGCTCGAGGTACAAAGATGGGTTTGGAGGTCTGTAAGTTTACTGCAAGTTGAAGGTGATTGCTGTCCGGAAAACTTTCAGGAAAGCAAGGCCAGATTCTGGCTCCACTTTTATGTATTTGGTTACAGTAAAGGGGTTGTAACTTTCATCCTAATTTTACAGAGCATAATTTACTAATATTACTATTTCAGGAATGATTTTAAAAACTAGATGTTTTCTTACAAATGCTACTAATTCTTCCACACATCATCCACTGAGTCAATGTACTGGGACAGGGTTTCTAGCATCTCCAATCTATCAAGACAGGAATGACAATTGTAGTGATTTAGCAAGGTAATAAAATGAAATTATACCAGCAATTATTTGTGGACCCAGTGTGCTCTCCTAGCTGCCTGCAGCTTGCTCTTCCCAGTTCTTTCTGCACAGTCCAAGAGGAGGTCTGAATAGGTTCTCAGCTTTCAGTTGATGGTCTATCAAAATTAGTATTCAGAGGTTGCAGCTTGTAGCAAGCACATTTATAGTCATATGAGAAGTGCGTGGCTTTATGGGAGCTCTCTATTTGGAATTGAGTCTGTCTTCAAAAAGACATGTACATAGCACAAAAGATGAAAATGAAACAACTCTGCTGTTTCCTTCTTGCTAACCTGGGTTCACCTGTGTGAGATGAGTTTAACCCTTTCGTGTTAAGAGTGCTGAATAGCATGTCATAAAGGGACAGGAAACTACACTCGGTAAGAATAACTCAAAGCTTTACACTTCATGCTTTGGGCTCTCTTTTCAGTGATTTGAGCACTTTGATTTGGAAGGAAAAATAAATTTATTAATTGCCAGTAGCTTTCTGACCTATCTGACTTTGTACTAAATGAACTTGAAGCTGTACAAGGAAGGTGCTAAACATTCTAAGCAGCTTTTTGTGTGTTAAAATTTTGACCATAGGCTGGTTAATTTTCGCCTTCATGCACGGAGAAAAAAAAACTTAATCCTTGAATCTGTGAGGTGTCCAGTTTCTGTAGAGAAGAAAGTGTTACTTCCCCTTTAAGCCTGGAGCCGTTCGTGTGTGTGAGTGTGCGGTCTGTGTGTGTGAGTGTGTGTGTGTGTCTCCTCCTCTTTGAGTGACACAGCACTTAGATATGCCTATCAGTAACTTAAACCCCACAAACTCCACCTTCTAAGTGAGGAAGCTGTGGGTTGATGGAAATGTAGTGAGCAGATCGAGACAGACAGTGAATCATTAGCAAACTGCAACGCCAGGATGAACTTGTCTGGAACCTAAAAGGAGAAAACAGGCTGCGAGTCCTCTGCGGCGTTGGGTTTGCTCAATACAGCCAAAGTGGATCTAAAAGCCGGTTGATCCCCAGTCCAAGATGCTGCTGGTTTCCCAGCGGGTAGAAGCACCACGGATGGAGCCACATATTCCAGTAAGTAGCGTTTGAAATCGATATGGGCTGGGAAAGTAGGAGCTGGTTTAAAAGGACTCAAACACCTCGGAACAGTTGCTCGCCGGGCTCGGCACGGTCGCAGCCAGGCTGGAAAGTTTGCAGGGGCGGTTCAAGAAAGTGCCCACCCTGGGCTCGCTCTGCCCGCGGGTCCCGTGTGCCGGGGCCGCTGGAGGAAAGGGGACAGAAACTTGAGGGGGAAATTTCGCCCTCCGTTCTGGTCAGAGCTGAGGTCGGACCACGGAGAGGAGGGCAGGAGGGAGGGGGTCCGTGGGCTTTAAAATGGTGGTGAAGAAGATGATTTGCGGTGCGGTGCGGTGCGGTCCCGGGCACGGCGGCGGGGCAGCCAGTGCGCGGCAGCGGGGGACGCTCCGTGGGTTTCCATGTCATTGCTCGGGTGGTGACGCGCTGGGCTGCGGGAAGAGGCGGTGGATGCTGCGGGAAGAGGCAGTGAATGCTGTCGGGGGCGAGCGGGAGCGGGGACCCGCCGGTGCGCCCGGCGCCGNGGGCGGGAGCGGGGACCCGCCAGTGCGCCCGGCGCCGCCAGCCCGCGGGTTCCCGTGTCAGTGCGGCCGGGCCGGCTCAGCCATCGTCCGGGGATTTCCAGCTAAACTTGGATCAGACAGGCAGAGGAGGATAAACCCGTCATCGTCCGGGGACTCCGCCGGGAGGGTGTCACGCGTGGAGGGGCTAGCGCTAGTCCCTCTAGTATCATTTTTTAAATAACTCCTGGTATTTGTGTTGGCAGCCGCGTGCCTGGTTATTTTGGGAGCCTGAAGCGCACGTTCGATAGGCAGGATTGTGAACAAAAGGCTCGGCCGAGCCCCGAAGGAGCCCTGGGTTATTCCTGACGGGAGCGTGGAGCGCGGCGCTGAGCCCCGAGCTGCGGGCGCGCGTGTGCGGGAACAGCCCCGAGTGCGGGCGCTGCTGCCGGCGCGGCGCCTTCGCCGCTCGCTGCCGGACCGTCCGTGTGTTCGGAACAGAACGCGTGAACAAAACGCGTGCTGACTCACGCTTTAAACTGTTTTGGTTTCTTATGCTGTGATTAAGATCGGGGTTCAGAGCAATGGCAGGGTAAACACGGCTCTCGCTGGCTCGGTCCCACGTCCCCCCCAGGCAGGGGCTGCCCCTCTTCCCCGTCAATAGCCGGTCCCTCCTCCCGGTCCCTCCTCCGCCGCCTCTCCCGGCCTGTTGCTCGGCCCGAAGGAGCGCCGGGGCCGGGGGCACCGCGGCTTTTGTTCATCTTTGGCTGGTGGGGGGTTGTCACCAGGGTGACTCGGAGGGATCCCGGGGAGAACGGCCGTTTCTGGGAAGAAAACGGGCTTT
>VXAZ01007365.1:0-79069 GCA_013399875.1 Gymnorhina tibicen
TATTTTACATTTCTCTAATTTTGTATTTGATTTTAGGTAAGACTATTGAATCACACTTTTTCTGGGTTTCACTGAGTATACATTCCTAATTTTCTGATATTAATTTAAGACTATTTGATTCCTAGAAATGCTGAGCACTCACATCTGCAACTGAAATTGAAGGAATCATTATTTTGAAGAAGCTCTGTTTCAAGTTGGTTACACTATGCTGATTGACACTTCAATCATTTTGGCTCTGTTCTCCATGAATATTGACTTTTCGTTTGTAAAATCCATATGGTAATAATAATAACATCTTTAGTACTCTAGCTCAGTCGGTTAGAGCATGGTGCTAATAACACCGAGGTCAGGGGTTCAATCCCCTTATGGGCCATTCACATATGAGTTGGACTTGGTGATCCTTTGGGTCCTTTTCAGCTCAGAATATTCTGTGATCTGTATTTAGATCATATTTCCAATAAGTTAAAGAGTTAAAATGTAGATCAAACGATCTTAAAATGCTTCTTTAGATGTTTCACCTAGATTTTTAAGATTTAAATATGTCCTATAAAGTTGAATGAAATACTAAAAAATATTAGTTAGAATTTGAAAGTTTTTTTAAAAATATTGCTTATATCACTCTTAGGAAGGCCAAAATAAAAATACTAAGTTTTTAAGAACTAATTGAGTTAATTTTTCAATGTCTCTCAGTGGAATGTTTGTCTTTTGCAATTTGAACTTTCACCAACCCCCCCAAATTTTGCCTAAAATATTGTATGTAGTTCTAGCAATATAATTCTTCACAGGAGTGCTGTGAGATTTATCAATGCTTATGAACAAAGAAAAGCAGACCTGAAAAAATATTTAAGGCTGTACTTTATTTTCATTGTTCTTGCAATTTTTTGCCTTTTTAAAGTGCTAAGGATGTGATCTGCTGTGTGCCTCAAAACAGAAACTGGGGTATTTTCATGTGTTTTTTCTCTTTCGGCATTGTACTCGAACTCACCACATAAATGAGAACCATAGTTACCACATGTTCTTTCATGTTCTTTCATGTTTGCCTGCTTCAAATAGTGGAGTTTAGATGTGGTGAGAAGTTTCCTGGGCACTCCTGTCAGTGACAAGTACAATTTAGGTAGCTCCCCTTCTACTCCCTGTCTCGTTCATGCCAGAACAGTGTATCTAGATGAGAAAATGATCAGCCAAATACTAGATATTTCTCCAGGTCACCCGAATTCATGTGTTCTTCCCTTATACCAGACTGTGCAAATACTGTGTTAGGGCAGCTAAGGGGGTACTGGAGAAGGGAAACTGAGCGGGTACTGGAGAAGAAATGGTGGCTTCAAAAGACAACTGAGCAGTGGACAAGGAATGTAGATTGCCAAATGTTACCTTAAACAAATAACGGTGAAAACTAGACCTGGGTTAAACTAGAGCAAGTGGGGTTTAGAGATAGTGTCTTTCTAGGAATAAGGTTTACCAATTCTTTTAAATAATGGATTGCTTTAATGTTGCTCAGTGAAAAAAATATACATATATATGTGTATATATATATATATATAGTTAGAGAATAGAGCTGTACATACCCTTAGGCAATTTCAAATGGAGAAGGGAAACAAAAACAGAATGAGAAGTCATTGGCAATATGAACCTCTACTGATTAAATTTGATCTTATGAGCTCTGCTGGGAAACACACAAACACTACAGAGTAAACTTGCTTAAGAGACAACACTGAATAAATTTTACAAAACTATGAATTGTTTTATTAAGAAAAGGCAAAACAGCACTTCCATGAAGGAAAATACCACACTACTTCTATAAAGAAGTAAATATAATTATAATCCCATTATAAACCCAGAAAAACTTTAGGTTTCAGCTGTCAACAGTCTCATTTTGTCTTAGTAAATATTAGGGCTCAGGTCATCTGGTCGGATTAAAGTCTACAGAGAATTTTTTTTTTATGTGTACATGTTAAATACCTTTCACTTCAGAGTTCAAGGAAAGTTGTTTCCATGGTTCAGTATTCAAGATGTCTGTCAGCTTGATATTCAAATATTGCAATTTGCCTTGTGTCATAGTTTAGGAATGATATGCCCCAATTCAGTGTTCCCAATTGTCACGGTTTAGCATAGCTTGGTTTTTAGTTAAGGAGAAATCCACCAGCCACAGAAGTGATTTTTTTTGCAAGGTGCTGCTTGCAAAAAAGCTTTCTTCAGACCTGACAAAACCAATCAGCTGGCTAGTTTGAATATTGACAACTCTGTTCAGCCACTTAAGGAAGCTGGACATCCCTCTGTGAATTCACATTTTATAACAAACCAACCCTGGGAAAGCCTCTCTTGCTTCTCGGACAGGTGACTGGGGGAGCTGCACAGCCTGGTGGGGCCAGGCCGTGGCCCTGCTCCTTGCGGCCCGGCCAGGCAGGCCCACAGGGCGGCTCAGCTAAAATCTCAGCCGTTTCTGCTCCATTAGAGCAGCCCCCTCAAGTGTGGCCGCCGAAGTGAAATTCTACACTGAAAAGAGCGGCAGAGATCGCGTGACCAACAGCGAGAGACAAATTCCAGCTGCAAAGCCCGGGTAAGATTAACTGTTTCAGCGCTGTAAGATTCCCCAGAACAGATGAAACCTGCAGACATTAATCCTCTTCCGAGTCAAAGGAAAGAGAAAGGTGAAGGCATGTGAGGAAAACACCACAGAGACACCAGAGTCAGTGAAGAAAGAAGAGCTGAAGCCCAGAGAGAGGCAAAAGAAGAGATGCTTTAAACCTAAAAGCTGAAATTCTTTTGTAAAGCTGTGGTGATGAACTATGATACATCAGAATACTCCTGTAATTCATGAAAAGCTTGGGGGGGTGTGGAGCATTCAAACTGCAGCCATGAACAAAGGTACCTGTGCTGAAACAAGCAAATGTTGAAATAGCTGTTATCTAATGAGAAGCTTGAACAGAGAGAGATGAGAGTGATGAAGACCCTTGCCCCCAGGGAAGAAGAAGACCTCTGTTCCTAGAGATGAAGATGATCCCAGAGACAGATGAACAGAACTTTTACTTCTGAACAGCTCATCCTTAAAATAGTACCCCATTAGATAAAGACTGAACCCTCAAAAACAGTTGTGGGAAAGATGTAAGTCGAGGGAAGGGACTTTCACATTGCAAACAGATTTCCATTTCCCAGGCGGCTGTCTTGCTGTGACATTGAAGCCTCCATGGAGAAGACTCCATGGCATGGCGAGAGAGACTCCTCTCCCTAAGTGAACTGAAGAAAGTTCTAGTATAGAGGTGGTAAACTACTGAAAAAATCCCAAGTTTTGTCTTCAGTGGGGAAAGGAAGGAGAGGTGGGGGGAGGAGAAGTGTTCTGAAGGTTTATTCTGACTCTTATTATTTTTTCTTTTAGTTCTGTTAATAAAGTTTTCTTTATATTCTTTAAAGTTTTTGGCCTGCTTTGCTTTCTCCAAATTCTTATCTCACAGAAGGAAAATAAGTAAGTAATGGATGTGAACAAAACCACTACACCAATGAAACAGTCCAAATCATGATCTGCTCACTCACTCCCCAATCTACATTCCCTGTGGCAGGATGGAGAGGAGAATGGGTGGCACAAAGGGTAAGGATCACAAGTTGAGATAAGAACAAATTACTGCAAACCAGCAAAGAAATAAGAAAATGAACAGTAACGATTACAATATCAATAACGGAGGGAATTGGTGCTATCTGACTGCTCCCTCTGCAGTGCTTACCGGGCTGAAAGAGACCCCTCATGACATTAGTGGAAAATGACATGAGATAGTATAGAATCATCTCCAGTCCTAGCCATACCTGCTCCTGGCTACTGCAAAATTAACCCTGTCCCTGTCCCTGTCCTGGCCAGAACTAGGACACCTAGTAAAATATTTCTAATAGGCAGTACTGATATGCACAGTAAAAAGGTACTGTTTTCTCTAAATGTACATCAACAGAGGTTAACAGTCCAAGTCTACTCAGTTTATCAATTTCTGAAAGAAAAAGAAGGGAAAAAAAGGTGCTCTGCTGCTCTATTACTTAGACTGAAAATATCTGTGATGTGTCAATGAACTTTGTAAGGTCAGAAAACACCTAAAAATGCCTCGGCATGAGTGTTATACCACAGCTCTTATGGTGGGCTGGGAGAGCATACCTTAGGTAAGACCTTCTCCAGCATCCTAATCTATACCACTATTAGAATAATAAAGGCATATATTCTACAGGGATGGTCTGAAGGAAACATTTTGTCTGAAACTGGAAATGTCTTGCACTGACTTCATTCAACTTAATAGAGTATACCACTGGCTGGGATTTTATTTTATTTCACTAATCTAAAGAATCTTCTGCATTCAGAGGAGAGAAAGAAGATGGCTTCTTAAAATTGGATACTGTTGATAAAGTGTGGAAAACTTCTCTTCTTGAAAACAATATACTACATCTAATGGTAAATCATGAGCGAATTCCATTATGTTTGTGGACTTGACATGTGGTGCTTATTAAATATAGGAACACAGCCACTTTATACATCATAATGTTCACATTACAAATTCACTGCTTATAATGGTGCTGCAAGTGTGTATGCAATTTTTCTGAACTTATGAAATATATTTCTGACACCTCAGGTATTGATGTATGCATGCGTGATATTGTCCCAGTGCAGAAAGGGAGACTTAACTGATGTCTGCAAGATTTGATTTATTACAAGTAAATATGATTGCCTTCATAATCTGATTTTATTATGTTCGGGGCTCTCGCAGGTAAACTTTTAGTAGAAGGAAGAAGACCAGTTTTATTAAACCAGTCTATTTCTGCAAACTAAATCACTTCTTGACAAAAAAGAAGAAAAGAGAAAAAAGAAGTAAGGTCAAGAAGAAGAAGGATTAAGGATAAATTTTTTATGCCAAACTTCATTCCCCCACATGAATATTCTGGAATACTGAATTTTTTGTGTCTGAATCTGGAATACTTATTTTTTGTGTCTGTTAGACAAGAAGCCAGCAAAGCAACCTGTCTGTGTCACTGAAGGTAGAATCGAGGCAAATGCTGCCACTAAAACTTCTGTAGTTGCAATATTATTTCAATACTGCCTCAGAGAATCTTGCCATAAAGTGTGGCATCAGATCTTAGAGTACTGTTCAGCAGAAGATAATATTCCATACACACTTCTGTGCAGCATGCTTTTTTTGTTTGTTTCGTTGGGTTTTTAGTATATAAGAGGTGAAAAATTGCAAAGAACAATCCTTTCCTGAGGGGAATATGGGATTATATATATTGACACATTTATGCAAAAAAGAGACAAATTCACAGTAGTATTCTGTCTCTTCCCATGCTGAGGGAATTGGTGAGCCAATTATTATCCAGGTCAAATGCTGACTTATTCCCCTGTGCAAGTTAAAATGTTCTCCATATTGTCCAAAAATTATCTGTAGAGAAAAAAATGTTTTCTTCTCTTTTATGTTGATGTAAATTAATAGTGAGCAACCTAGAGAAGTCAATATAGTTGTGGGCACCTTATTGTATGAGCAGAAGATAAATAAAGTGACTAACTAAAAAAGCTGTCGAGCCAGTGTTTCAGAGAGCTGGAGAGCATCCTTTCAATAAAAACAGGCAGCAATGTAATAGATGTTTCGTTAGAGTAATTATCTGATTTGAAAGTGATGATATGTTAGTTACTGTGAGATACCCTTTCCTGGTAAAGCTTTAAAAGCTTGGTATGCATCCTACTACACTATGCTGTCCAGTTCTGTGACTTTTGAGACTGCGTATTGTCTTCTTGGCTACAAACACTTAGACCTCTACATTTAATATAAACCTTTAAATTGAAAAAAATTTGTGAAGACAGTGTGGAAAATGATGTTTCAGAGAGCTGGCTTCTTTACTTTTCTGCTCATGTTTCAAAAATAAAACAAGATGTGATTTGGTAAAAGCTGCTGTTTGACTTCTTTGAACAGGACCAGAGCTTCCGTCCCACCCGTTTATTTACCATTAAGTTCCTTTTCAAACATAAGAATTGGAAAAAAACTTGTTTGCTATACTGCCCAGAGTCTCTAAAATCTACTTAGCCAGGTTAATGACATTTTTGGAATGCTTACTAGTGTCTAAAGGAAGATAAACATTTTTTTTTTAAAAGAAGGAAATCTAGGTTGTCAGAATAAGATGAAAGAGGTTTAGAAATGGAAATGGAGCTTCTGTTTTGTTGCTGAAGTGACTGGTAGGACAGTCAATTTGGAAGGAATTGCAGAAGAGCACTGAGGATAGAGCTTTACAGTGATGAAGTTTAATTTTTTCTTGTATATGCAACTATTTTCCCATATAAACTTTATTGCATACTGTTGCTCAAAAACATCACCTAGAGATGGTTTTTTTATTTGCTTTGATTGCTACTGTATTCATGACGATTTCTATCCAGCAATAACACAGACCTATTTCCAGATGATGTAGGTGTCTCAGAATTGGCTTAACTGTTGCTGTTACTTATTGCTGTCCTTTATTGGTAAAAGTGGTAACTATGCCTCTACAGCTAAATCAGGGACAAAGGCCTAATTCTGTTTCACTGTAAGCTGATTGCACGTGTTGTTTTTTAGGGAGCTTTTCTTACACCACAACAAATCCAGAATCACATTCAGAGACTGAAAAGATGTAAAACCCCAGATGTATAAATCTAAGGAGCAGAAATTCCATCATATCCAGGGGACAGATGAACTCATTGCAGTAGCTCTCAGACACGGACTAGGAAAAACACCACATTATTAATGGGGTGTATGTGTGTGTTTACTTGTATGAAATACATATTTAGATGCTGCCAGTGGGAAATAAAACCCAGCAATATGTCTTTATATTTCTTCAATGATATTAATTTCTTCAGCAAAGGGTAACGCAAAGTTTAGCTACTCTATAGACATAAGTCTCTGATATGGTATAAATATAATATGTGATGGTGGACTGTGTAATGGAATTTTATTTTCATCTAGTGGGGAGGACTGTACAGAATCCATTAGTGGCTTTGCTTTGCTCTGCCACCTGTGAGTTATGCAGTCATTCCTAACTCATGAAAATGAAGTATGCTGTCCTTCCTGCCATCAGAAACCCCATATTTATGAACACATACAATGCAAAATATATTAATGGGTATAGTACTCGTTCATCTGTGGACCTTCAGGTATATATAGACTACACAGTATGTTCATGTATAGGTCTTAATGTGTGGCTATCTACCCATAATTATATAGGCCCGAGGTCACCATTTATGGTAAATGAATTAATAATTTTAACTGAAGATAGGCCAGAAGATGCATTTTTCAGGGAATTCAGCCAGCAAGTAGTTGCCAATACAGGAACAAAGGCAACAATTTCTGTTCTAAACACTCAAATTGAAAAATTTGGAATGTCACGTAATGCAAATGACACACGGAGTCATAACAACACATTATTATCATTTATATTGCTTCATTTCATGACACAATCACTGATAAATTGAAAGTAAAATGAAAATAGCATCCTGAATATCTCTTTTTTTTTCCCTGTGTCTAATTTTTTTGGTAAATATAATCCTGGCTAGAATTTGAAAGAATTCATCATTTTTTCTTTTGGTAATTTCTTAGTCTAAAGTCTCTGGGTGACAGAGGACTTTCTAAAACCAAAACTATACTCATTACATAGAAATAAAGCTGTTCTCTGTTCTTGTTCCCTGTCAATCCAGTCCATTTCATGTGCACTAAATTCACTTTAAAGAGAAGAGTCCATGGGAATTACAACTGAGTTTTTGAGGTGGGTTGCTGTCTTGTTTTTAATTTTTCTATAAAATACTAAACTTACTCAGGAAACATGAATATAACAGGTATTTGCTAGGATAGTCTTCCAAATGCTGTAGTATAGTTTTCTGTAAATGTGTCAGTGTCCTAGGTATATTTTAGCAAGCCCCATTTTTTTGGTCAAAATTTTATTCTAAAGCTTTTAATGGGCTACCATAAACTATAGAAACATTCATCACCTAAGGAAGATCCAGTACCAAAAATCAAGGGAGTGAATATTCGTAGCAATTCTTTGCTACTTGCACTTGAAAGAAGGAGAGATATTCCAGCTTCCAATGGCATCTTAAACCAGTGGTGTAAAACTGGGGCATAATATGAAGTCTTCTGTTTGGGAAGCTTGTGATAGTCAATGTAGGTGGTATGAATGCCTAAAGATACATCAATGGGCTCACTACAGTATTTTGATTAGCATTCATTGATGTCTTGTAAAATGGGATGGAAAGCGGGAATGTTGTGTTGACTGCTCTGCTTACAGTGACAACAGGGTGCAGGCACTGGGACTTCAGACTTTTCTCAGGAAAATGGCAAACCAAGGAGGACCTTTTCAATCAAAGAAAAATTACTGTACCTTTGTTTGCAAAAGATTTCTATTAGCAATATAATTATTCTCTTTGGTTTCAGATCTGGGAAAGTCAAGAAGAGGAAAGGGCTCAAATAGAAGAGTTCGATTTATGTCTTTTCCCCCTGGATGTTTCTGTCTACTGCTTAATAATTTCCCTCTCTTCATTGGTTTGATTGAAATGTTTTTGAATTACATGTTTACATGTCTTACAGGTTTTACATGTTTTACATGTTTTACATATTTTACATGTTTTGAATTACATGTCTTATAAAAGCTCTCTCAAACCACTGTGGTCTCTGTTGACAATTAGGCTTTCAAACCAAAACCCAGTAAATTTGAGAAAACAATAGAAAATTTTCAAAATTTCTATAAGAAGTAAATGCATTGGATGTAATTTTCATTTTCTTTTTATGCAAGGGGTTACCAGTACTGAAGATCACTCTTCACCCCCCAATCTCAAAACATACTCAAAAACTAAAACTAGTTTTACAGAAAAGGTCTATCACAAAATGTCTTGCCTTACATTGCTGTAGGATAATTCACATCTCCTACAGATAATATTATTTATTCAATGGAAGTGTAACACACAGAAGGCTTTTAAAAAAGAAGCAAATTATAGCTCAGTAAGTAGTAAAATCACACATTTTTCTTTATATTACAAGATCATGTATCCTTAACAGAAACAAGTCAAATACCACCAAATTTTGCATGTTCTGATATCTGTTTTTGGTAATGACTGATTGTGGAATGATCATCAGTTTCTGCAAAATGTCATCATTTGACCATTTTCAGCATTTCTACCTTAACTTAAATGAAACAGAGGAGCATAGCAATAACATATGGGCATGGACCAGATGTATTTCCTGGCTCCATCTAAAAGCCATCTGCCTTATTTGTCCTAAATTATTACTGGGATACATACCTGTGCTGTATATATATATGACTTGCTGACAGTGTTCAAAGGGTCTATTAAATCCTCAGTTTGTTAGTCTTGATCTAGCTACTGAAGTTTAAGAGCAGACGACATAAAAGTTATCAGCCAAAGCAAGTGAGCTACTGCCAGTTGTGGTTGCTCTTGATTCCAAACTCACACTTATATACAATTCCTTTTTCTAAGGACCTGAAAAGTCACATTGACTTTCCAGTGGCAATGGGTCTGGAAATATATGCCCAGATGTTGACTGAGGTGATTTCTTCAAGAACTGCTTTGCTGTGGGATAGAAAGGCTTCTGAGCTGACTGAGGAGTCCTGCTTTGTAGACTGATGGATGACTCATAAAGTTCTGTGGAAGCACTTACTTCTGTGATCATTCTGGGATAAGATTGTATGTTAAATTCAATTATTTTTTGTTCAATTTATTTAATTGTCCTTTCTTCTTTCAGGTAACAGTCTAAGGCCATGTCCTCATGGTCTGTTTCTCAAAGATACAGGTTTGCTCTGCACCAATGAATAGACTGGAAATTTTGAACATGGGATAGCTCAAGACTGAACCCAAGGTAATAAATTCTGCCTCTGAATTGTGCACATTAAACCGGGGTTTTTGGATTGCTGAAGTATTATCAGGGCTTTGCATTCACACTGTTATGGCCAAGGAGAGCATGGACAGACCAAGCTTGCTAAACACTGAAAAATTTGTCCCTCTTGCTCACAGTATTTTTCATGTGCTATATCTTTGAATACTTTACAAATGCAAAACTTGTCTTCCCTAAGCATATGACTAATTGTATTCCCACAGCTTTTTGTAGCTTGGACTAAGTAAAAGGCTTTATAGTCCCAAAAAACACAGCAAAACCTGAATGGCAAAACCTCTAGACCTCACCATCTTTTAGTGTCCATAATTGTCCGTAGACACACAGAAATTTTCTGTTCACTTAAATAAAGTGGTAAGTGACTGAAAGCAGGAACTTGTAATGGAAAATGTCAGGCAACCTCAAGTTGAGGCAACTTTATGAGTACTGTCTAGGAAAAAGCTGAGGATGTGCTGTTCATTCTTTTTAGTTCAGAGAAGCATGTGGTTCTGGGGAAGAACTACTGGAGGATCATTTGGCACAGACCGTCATGAAACAGTCTTATTTTTTTTTGATGTCTGTACAGAGATGCTGAGACAGGGAAATGTGAAAAATTATTAAAAACTCGACATGCATTATAAGATCTGGATTCTTCAGCTATATACACAAAAAGATACAGAATATAGCTGACGTGATTTAATCCTAAACAGCATTAATTCTCTCCGCTGCAAAGTGCAAACCTAAATTCAGACAAAAGCGTAATATTTATTATATGCAAGTCTCAACATTAATATCCATCCAGTGAAGCAAACAACTTCACCTGAAGCTGACAGATGTCCAACAAGATGAATCATAACTTAAAACAGCCATAAGTAAGTCAGTGGGACATAACCAAGCAAAATATACAATAAACTCAGTCTATCTGATACAGTGGAGTTGCCTGTTAAAGAGGGAAACTATAAGGAGGTTTTCAAAAGAGGAACTACTTTGAAGGTGCTATTGATCTCACAAAGGTGAGGCTGAAGCACAAAGATGCTTTCTTTAAAATGGAAGACTTGCATCCTGAAGTTCCCACAGGCGAGGCTTGACATTAAATACATCTGAGGAAAATCCTGCATAGTCCTTCAAGGAAGGAAAGAAATTGCCTCATAATACATAGTAGCCTGCCACAATGGGAATCAAGAACAATAGGGGAGGAAGTCAAAAAGATCAGTCCTAACCACATTGTGAAGGCCTCTGCCAAGAATAAGCTTTCTGTATCAGATGCTAATCCTCAGATACATTTCAATGTCCTTTTTGAGCCTGTTGCTCCATATAGTGTTTTTTGAAACTTTTTACATTGGTCAACGTGTGTAGATCATCAGGAAAACAAATTTAAATGTAATTGCCAAGGTGAGGAAAGGGAGTGGGAGGGGCAGGAGTGCTTGAAAACATACATAAAGAAGTTGCAGATTGTGCTTCTAGAAGAAGAAAAAAGGTTTGTGGTTTTCCTGTCCCTGACTATAACAGATGTCTGCTTCTTACATCCTAGTGAAACAGGAGGTTTTCTGGATCCTGGTTTTAATCTCTTATTCGTGTTTGTATGAATGTGGGTGTTTTCAGGACATCCCTGGACACTTATTAAACCACTGACCGGTGGAGGCTCTGCTACAGATGGATTTAATTCAAGACTGGTGCTATTATATTAATGGGTTTAATTTAAACAGGACTAGCCTTGCTAGCCAAATTACTGCCATTTAAATCAATTGGCTTAGGGGAAAAAACAGCCTGACCATAGCCATTAGCCTTCAATTTATTACTGTATCAGTTTTAAACTGGGTAAGGCATATTGCTCAGTGTCTGTCCTCCTGTCCTTTGGTGCTGCTTCCTCCCCCCACCACACAGTAATAAAAGACCTACAGGGCAAAAAAAAAAAGAAAATCTGAAACATCACATTAATTTAAAGTCAATGTTTCATGAGCAAAGACCAGGTATCTCGTGAAAGAGACTCTCCATAGAATCCAATACTTGCCTTTGATGTCACCTCATTAAATCGAGATTCAAATGATCTAACAGATGTATTAGTTTAAAAAGACATTTTACTGCATTTTTTTAAGATATAAAAAAGTCGCAATGTCCTTTTTTTTTTTTAACACATTTCAACCTGATTCAAATAGAAAAGCAAAAGGGAAGAAAATGCTTTAGATGTGCTCTTTTGATTTTTTCCAATCTTGCCTGAATAAAATGGAATAGGAGATCAAGAACACTCAATTAATTTCAACACTGGGTGTCAGAGGGAAAAGGAGAGGGAGGAGGGGGGAATATTATAGATGCACAACACTTAACAAATGCATAGATTGAAAGAAGGAAATATGGGGGGGAGTGAGATAAAAAACCGTGTCTATATTTTATTGCACTCAGTAAGCTTTTCACTTGTATTTATAGCTGCAATTATATCTCAATGAGGTTTGTCTACAGTGTTGGCTTCACGCTAATTTTCCCCCTCACTGGATTCTTGGAATAGCCTCGGACTGTTTATGAACCAGACATATTGACCTCATTTACAGCTAGCAGTTTAAATCCATAATTTTTCCACCCACAATCCCTCTTTGACATTCCGGCAATGCGGCCGGCTCACTGAGACTGAACTAAAAGTCTCACACTTCATTGAACACCATTATGCGGCTTTATGCTTATAAGCCTGTTTCCCTCAGCTGCCTTTCAGCTTTGCTGGAGATCCGTTTGGCCACAGGCCGGCAGTGATTAACTGGAAGAATCCAATAAATCAGCCTGTCAGCCAGCAGGCTCTCCTCACTGTGTCTACAAATCGACATTTGGATTTGCACTCTGGTTTTTTTCTCCCCCTTTGCTCTCCTTCCTTCCCTCGCCTGCCTCCCTCCCTCCTTCTTTCGCCTCCCTCTCTGTCTCTCTTTACTCAGCCCCCATCATCATCTCCCACCCCTCCATCACCCACCCTCCCCGAGGGCAGCAAGCTGCCCCTTTTCTCCCCACTAAAAGGTGGACTTGAAGGAAGGCTATTGTTAGCATGGCTGGACCTTGCAAACAGTCCTTTGGTGAAACAAGTTGCTTTTGAATTGTGTGCTATGCCAGCGCCCCTCTATTTCCACATTTCATTTAAATTCTATCCTCCCCTCCCCACACCACACATACACATACAGATACACATACACACACACATCTCATTAACTCTTGCTGTTCCCCTTACATCCGACAGACAGTAATGGAGATGATTGAGAGGGAGAGAAGATCGACTTTCCTGCACTGCCTTTCCCATCTGCTGTTAAAACAATAGGCATAGAGAGAGAAGAGGAAAACAGGGGTGCCTGCCACTGAGCACAAGAGCAATGTTTTCCAAGCTCTGTGTGACCTGACCCTTTCTGCTGCTCTTATATTAGAAAACTATAATTAGGTCCTCTGCTTGTTCGTTTGTGTGGGTTTTTTCCTTTTGATTTCAGGTCTTTGGTAAGTGCTGCACTGGCAGCTGGCCTGCTCTCACAATGGCATGCTTGTGGACACGCTTCCAGGTGTCTGTGTCTGCCCACTGCTGTTTCACAGGGACCTCGATTGCCCCTTGTCTCTCCCCCTGCTTTGGTTGTGGTTCTGAGAGAAGGAAACTGTGACCCCAAGTGCCTGCTTAGTCATGGGTTCTGGATTCCCAGACAGGGCACTTCACTCCTCCAGCATGCTCCTGGGCTCCATTTTGGGCAGTGCTGGACTCTCCCCCACTGGTATTCCCATGGGGGCCACCCTATTCTTCCATCCAGGTTTACATCTGCTCTGCGAGCACAAACATTTTCTTGGCATCTAGAGGTCAAACAAAGCACTGCCTAGCATCTGGGGGGAAGGAGACCACCATAGACTCTGAAATCTCCTGGGACAGCCTCACCGGGAGCTCTTCTTTGCCACCACAGCACTGTTGCATCCAGCACGTGCGGCACAGAGGGGAAAGACCTGGGCTGGAGATGATGAGTTGCCTTCTGGTAGCCAAGCAATTGCTAGCTGTGACAGGTGGTGACACTCTGGATATGTCTGCTGTCTCTCCAAATGTTCCCAGAAAAGAGAGACAAAGCTGGACAAACCTGCCAGTATCATCTTTGGATGAAATTAAAAAATTAAACCCCAAATTCACACTAAAGAAACTGCAAAACCTTGAAGGCTTATTTCTTCTCTCCATTTCTTCTGGGTAAGGATGTTCACCCTCTCCTACCAACTTTGGCCATTCACAAGCTCTGTGCTGCAGGTCCAAGACCACACCATTGACCCTAGACTCTAACACAGGAAAGGAAAGGCAACTAGGAACTTTGCCTGCCCCATTATCCGTGGGTGTGCTGGCCCTCTTAGTTCCACAGTGACCCTTGACTAAAGCTGCCATTTGGCTCTATGAGAAGAGATTAGGCTGTATCGGTAGAATTAATTGAGACTTGGATATGAGACATGCATGAAGGTCGAAAAATACCAAATTTACAGGAGATAGGAAGGACTGGTAACTCTTAATTCCACCCCCACTATGAAGGAAGTATGTTGTGGGATGCAGGCAGACAGAATTACCATGTGGTGTTTAACTGGTAGGTCCTTCTCACCTCCTTTCTCCTCAGATGGCAGCCAGAATAACTTCTTCATCAAAACCCACTATGATCATAATTTTCTCTTTTTTTCCACAGTTTCACTGGAACGGTGACTGACTCTCTCTTTTCATTTATGTTGCATTGCTTTATTAAAAATAGATTAAAAAAGCATGTGAAATGTCTTGCTTCAGGTCAGAAGATAATTTTATTTAGATCTCAAAAAACCAAATATATAAAAGGAAAGAAAATGGCATTTTCACTGAAGTACAGTATATTGTTATTTCCCGATTTGCAAAACACCCTGTATACTCTTTGGCAATAACTAATAAAAAATAAAAAATATGTAGCTGACATGAAATTTATGCCTTTGTAAGAATATGTTTATACTCCATACAACTTCTGGCCGTGCTTATTAACCATTTAACTAGCCACACTCCAGACCTTGATGAGATATTGTAGTGATGTATTCCACAAATGAATCATACACCAAAGGTCTTTCTGAAATTTGGTTGCTTTCTGTTTTCTCATGCTGTTTGAAAAAATAAATCTGAGCTGATGATTTACTTTCTCTAAATTGTTCTATGCGTCTCTGACTTCATCCTCTATGAATTAAAAAATCTCATTCTGCTTTTATACATGTATATATCAGGTCTCTCCCTGATTTTATTTTGTTCTTTGGCCTCTTCTATTTTAAACTGATTTCTCTCACAAATTTGCAGACTCTGAAAATGCTTTGGAATCAGCTTCTGTTCTTGCAAGAAGTTTTGAAATTATTATGAGTTTTCCTTCTTTGTAAAAATTGTACCAACAAATTACTTATAAAACCTTTTTGTTAGTAAAACTTCTATACTTCCAAACTTCTATAAAATTCTTAACATGGAATGTAGTAAAAAGCATCAGGTATTGAGAAATGAAAATTAAGACCATTCAAAATTTAATTTTTTCTTTATCTAAAATTAATTTTCACTTTTCAGTAAGCCCTAATTTTTAAATATTTCTATCTTTGTCTGCATAGTTATTAGATTTCTGAATGGCACTGAATTCTAAATTATTTATTTTGGGTTTATGCCAATGTGTTTAACTCCTATTGTCTAATTTTAGTATATCTCACCCTTTTATCTTAAGTCTAGTTTATGTTCAGTTTGATATGAAGTAAAATGACATTTCAAGCTGGAAACTCTGAATTAGAAGAAAATTAATTATTACATACTTAACATACAGGTTTTCTTGCATTTCTTAGAGAGTGAACAATTATAGCTCTTATAACCAGATTTGTGTGCCCTAAAGCTGTCTTTAAACAGCCATAGTAGGGCACCAGTAACTTCAATATCTTTCTACTTTTATTTCACTTGTTGATGTGGGGGGTACACGTAACACGTATCTAGAATATATGGTGAGAGAGGATATACATACATATTACCACCTTGTTAGTTGGAGACTTGAGAAAAGCAGTTCCAAAGGATTTTGTGGCTAGCCTGAGGGAAATTAAACAGAAGGAAGATTGCTTAGAATGTACTGGAGAAATGAAAGCTGCCTTCCTAGAATGAGAGCATAGAAGTATACCCAAACCTATTCTAAACCCTCACGAGCTGTGGTCTGGGACTCCTTCTCCTCATGCCCTTAATATATGAGCTGATCCTTACGGAGATCCTATTTGGTCAAGATCTGCTTGCTGTGTCTCGGCAACACCTAGAGAGCTGTGTACAGCTGGGGCCACCCAGGTGTGTGTCCAAGGAAATTAAGCTGCTGTGGCTGTGCAGAGGAGGACAGAAGAAGCTCTAGGTTATTTATTCCCCTCAAGAGATGGTGAAATACTGGTTTGCCTCTCTTAGCAACCAGGGTTGCTCAAGAGTGACCATGCCTCCAGTATTTTTGCTGTTTGCAGCATTACTTAGCACTGCCTGCCCCAGGGCCCAGCAGAGGATAGGAAGAGGTCAAGCTGCCAGAAACCTGTTCCTGCTAAGAGTGAGGACTTGTGTCTGTACCCCCTGTTGTGCTCCTAATCTCTCTGCTGCTTAAACAGTGTACAAGAAGATATTTCTGAGTATTGGGATGTAAGTATTTGGACAGTTTAAAACCTATCAAATACAATAAAACTGATTAAATGAAAGTGGTCACTTTGCACTACTGATCCTGGAAACATCTGTTTTCTAGTGTCTACTACCTTGCTGTCCATGAAGAGGAGTTCCCTAGCCAAATGGACATTTCCATGCTTAAAATGATGGAATTCAGTCTGATCCATATCTGCCTTGAATCATTATTCCAAATGGCAGTATCCTATTTTTCTTACTACTGACTTGTATTATTGATTACCTTTTGCGACTCAGTCAACAAATATGCTTTAATCCTGGGTGTCCTTTCAACTCAGATCTGGTGGGTCTAAGTTGCATCTACATATAAACTTAAGTGAGGAATTTATTGCCTTTTAACAATGCTAGTTTTATTATTTCTGTTTAGCATCAAATTGAACTGTTTCCAGTAGCTGCTGCTGAATTTGCCAGGCTTCAGAAGCAGCTAAACATCCTACTCTAGTTTAGATAGAAAGGTAAACCATTGCTCAATTTATTTTTTTTTCTGTACAGCAGAGTGCCTCAAGTTATCTCATTAAGACTGTATTTCACAGCTATGATGTTGCAACTTCCCTGCAGGCCCCAAGATCTTTGATCAGAGATCCAGCTTGAGAAATAGAGGCTAGAGGCTGAGTTCCAGGGAGGCACGATAACGTGTGTTCTTGGTCCCTTTTCCTGAGGAAGTTTTGTATAGCTAAGTAGTCTTTTCCTTGTCCTCTGTTGCAGAAAGAAATATCCCTTTTTTACACACAGTCCCAACACTTCAACTCAGACTTGCTGCTGCTCTGCCTCCTTCACTGGCCACGTTCTGGCTGTCCTGGCAAGAAGAGTATCACATGGGTAGCAGAACAGGCAGAATTTCAGGAGTCACTCTGACAGAGTGACAATGACAGAAAGTGAAGTTCTATCTGTGCAGGTTCACAGCAGTGGGAGCAATAGATGGGAACACGAAGTGCAGCCTGTAAATAGGGAACGGCATGCCCCAAGCACTCTTGTCTGTTGCTTGACACTTGGTGCCTGCCTGGAAAAAAAAGTTGCCTGCTTTTCCTCTGCTGAGGCCTACACAGGATGTGTGTTCTTGTCTGTATCATGCCCATATTCATGACAAATTGAACACAAACTCTTGTATGCTGTCTAAGCATATAATATCAGATATTAATGGGTTGCTGGGAAGGGACAGCTTATCTTGTAACTCTCATATCTCTCAAATAACCCGACTGGAGCACACGTAAAGTCTGAATACAGAGTACTGTATTGCATTTTTTTAAACTGCTAAAGTGAAGCACTTTCAATTCCTGGCAAAGAAGCTTCTGCTGCTGACATTAGAAAACCAGTAATATGTCTATACTGTAACCACTTAATTATACGCATAGGCATAATCACATAACGTGTCACTACTCTGTAAAAAAAATTCTACCTGTGAAATTTTTACAGAGACACCCCCAGAAACATGAACAGTGTTGCATAGTCACAAACGTAATTTTCAGAAGTGACTGAAAAAACATAGCTTCCTTCCTGTGAGGACTATCTCAGTATCAAGACTGGTTTTGTTCTGAGCTGAGAAGCAGAAGAACAAGAATCTTTCTAGAACAGACTATTACTAGGAAATATCAAGAATTAATGTAACAATATATTTTAATTTCCATCAGTGTGAAACCTTGTCTCCTTCATCACTCTTCAATGGAATAGTGTATGTTTTCTAATGGGAAAAAGACTGATTTGGCACAATTTGTTTCTGTCATTTGAAATTTAAGTTGATTTCGTAATGAGGTGAGAAGTTAACAGTTTGCTTTTCTATCTCCATTTGCACTCAGACATTCCATAAATAAACAAAACTCCCTTCTCATTTTTGCAGCAACCAATCCAATAAATCATACATGGTAAGCTGTTTGAATACCATTAAAGTATTATTTTTTTAAGGTACCTATCCCACCTCCAGTGTCACCCAGAAGAAAAGCAGATTGTGGTGCTGAGTATTGTGAGGAAAAATTACCTTCATTATCTGTACACAAAATTACATCCTCTTCGACCTTTATGAAGGGTCAGGTGAGATCTGAGTGATACCATCCAGTCCAGAAAAGGAATGCAGAAAATTAAACAGTATTTCATACTATTAACAGCTTTAAAAAATAATAATACCTGAGCTAGCACCTGATTTATTTATGTTTGTTTGTGCACAGCTTCAGGAGCTGATAAGGCTAGACACATGTGGGTGTAAGGTTCACTGAAATGGGCTGAGGAAACCTGATAGATACCCCATTATGATTACCTAAGTAGTATTCCATTAGAGGGGAAGAACTGATAGGAAAAGAGATGAACTAATTCTTCTGTTAGGATCACCCCTGGCATTCCTTCTCTCCTCCAGTAAAGGGTATTCCCCATTAGTGAGGTCTCCTTGAAAGAGTGGTCAAGGGGTCACATTGATCAAAATAAACTGAATTACCTATGACATAATATATGTATTCACAGCAAGATACGCATAAATGGAAGGAAAATAATTAGTAATTCCAAACATCATGGTGATGATGAGACACCTGCAGGATAATCATCCAAATCAAATATTTGTCTCAGCTTCTTCAGATGATCTATCTCTTCCTGCAGCCGCTGAATGTCAGTGGTGCAGAGCGTGTGCTGAAAGGCAAGGCTGCCAGCTTGACAAAGGCAGGAATCCTCCTCCCACATGCAGCAGCAAAGACTTCTTTCCCTCTCAGTATCATGCTTTGCCCTCAGTAGCAGTCTAAATGTTGAAGGGAATCAACAGTATTGCATTGCATGAAAAAGGAGAACCTAATTTACTCAAGGCTTGGCCACAAAACTTCCACACTGAGCCACTTACACATGTAATAAATTTGTAGAAAATAGTTTTCTTCATCTATACAGTACTTTATGTAAAGGATATTGGCTTTCTGAGGCTCTCAGGGCATATCAATATGTGATATTTTGTCTCAGATAGAAAACTTCTCTCTGGAAGAACTGCTTAGTATTTTTAAAATCTTATTCAAGGAAAGACTAGCTTGAAGGCAGGTCAAATACAGAACAAAGTGCTTATTTTCCTCAGGTATTTGGGAAAATAATTAAACTGGGGTTTTTTTCCCCCTAATTCACTGAAAGGGCGTATTCATTTGACTGGGAATTTCAACTGTGTCTAGGACAGATAGATATCTTCCAAAAATTAGGGGAAATGCTAGACGGTCTTGAAATCAGACAGGTGAAGAGTGTTTCCAGGTGTGGCCTCAGTGCTGCCCTTTGCACCAGAATTATGGAGATTTGCATACAAAATGAAATTTATTCTTTTTCTACAAAAAAAAAAGTCGATTTGGCACCATTTTGTGTTGACAAGTGTTGCCGCACTGGAGGAAACATTTACATTCAATTTTGGATGCTTTCAAAATCCATTTGGGGTTCACAGGAGTGCCTCCCATCAGATGTTGCCAAGTAAAGTTGCTGACTCAATACCTAAATCTGTTTCCTTTTTGCTTCTACTGCTTTGGCCAATTTCTATGGCTGTGATGGCCACTCTTCCCTTTCCCAGCAGAGGTTCTGTGTGGCTCTCTGTGGTCACAGAAATTATGACCTGTGTGCAGGTCTAAGAGATACTTATACATCCTACAGTGTGCCTGCTTTTTTTACCTTCCTGAGAAGAAACACATCCTGCAGCCACATCATACATGTGGGCTAGAGTTTTCAAAATATGTCAGATTCCTGAGTAATCACATAGGGCTCCGGTGACCAAGAAAGCGAGTAGTAACTAATTGCAGTTTTATCAATGAAACTGTCTGACCTGGAATTTCGAAGTCCAACTTATTTCTGAAGATTTGAAATTTCATGCCTGTGTGTAACTTCACTGTAGTCAGCAATAACAAAGCATTCTGGGTTTACTCTCTTTTATGAGGTTAGAAACTCACGTGGATAAAATTTAAGTGCCCTGAAATATAGACAATGAATACATTTGTCATCTTGTCAGTCTACCTCCCTGTATTTAATTGATTCTCATGTGATTTAACTGAGGACCACCGGAAAAAAATTTAAACATAACAAACATGTACTCTCTCCCTTCCTCCCTCCATCATGTATTTTGAATCCTGAATATCACACAAGTATATAAATAAGCATTTAGTTGTGTGTACTTGGTGATAATTAAGGTTCAGAGAAAGATGGATAATCCATGTAACTTCTTGGAAACTACTGCTGTTTTGACTGACCCTTGTCTCCAAAACCTTCTGAGATTTCAATTTTTCAGATTGTGGCTTACCTATTATTTTAATAACTCCAGTTAACATGTTTTCAGAAATAGCAAATATTATATGACCATACTATGAAAATGTTTGTGACTTCCCTCTGAGGAAATGGGTTTAAACAGCATCATTCAGTCAAGTTGTTCCAATTCCATGTACTTTTTTCACAGTGAAGTGAAAATAAAAGGACTTGACAGAAGAAAGCCATGTTCATGCTCATATTTAACTTAGAAGTCTGTTTGCCCATTGATAACACATTGCTACCCTAGAGAACGGGACAGGGATGATTTGCCAAAGATGTTCAAATTCGTCTTAAGATAAGCACCTCACTCATATAACCTATATAAGATATGGATTACACATGGCTCCTTTCTCTCCCTTGCCTCCCCTAAACTGATGAAGTAGTGGCATAAATTCCTAAGATCCTATTCCTTCTTCTTCAGCTATAAAGCTGACAGAAAAATAAAATCTGTATGTTGGGGTTTTTTCCCTTTGCATATCATGAGTCTAGAGATAGATCAGAAGACATTATGAATATGAGTTAGAGTGAATGTGACAACAGCCTGTAGCCACACATCCTAGGGCTGTTATCTTGTTAAATCTTGCTAGCTGAGCAGTCAGGCATTTCCTGATACTTAAGTGAAGGACTCAGGTGTATTTAGTAGGAGTGACTGTGCTGAATTTGCTTGTTGATGTGGAGCTAATGGGTCACTGCTGATGGCATTATCGCAGTCTGTGTCTTCTAAATATGCTATTAGGAGAAAGTGTCAAACTGAATTTTGAACTTTGAATGGAAAATCTTATTGCATAAGAAGCACTTTAAATATTATGTCCCAACATAACTACATAACTTTAGCAGTAATTTCACTCAAATTGATTATTCAATGGAACAGTTAACACTTTGTCCCCTTTTTTGTGACATGCTAACATTTTTAGAGGGAACTCTCCTTCATTTTTTGCAACCAATGGTTTGAGATTTGAGAGAGCATTTTTCTTTGAGTCATAGTAAAATGCCTATCCCTCATCTTTTCTTCCCAGACATTGAATGGGAGAATTCAAATATGGTAATAAAGTAGATAATGAGAAAAAAAATCTGTATATGTAGGCAGGAACTAAGAGAATTATGAAAATTAATTTTACATGAGATCTGCAAATGAAATCTCATTGCTAATACTGATCAGTGTCTTCTTTGGAATTCTAATGTGTCACATCCCCAAGACTGAAAGCATTTCCCTCATTTTGCTCATGTTGTTTCCATAAGAATCTGAAATGCTGCTTTCTTAAAAACAATCCAGAACAATTTCAGCTATGACTTTTGACTCATTTCTTAAGCTAGTTATTGTTTAATCAGTGATTTCTCTAGAAAAGATAATATAATTATCTGAATATATCCACCTTTTTTTGCTGTTGGCTTGGGGGCTTTTTACTTCATCCTTTCTGTTCCTGTCAAGAACTTATCACTGGGGACCTGAGTGCCACAAAGTCTGGGAATGGTTTACACTGCAAAATATTGCATAGCGTATTTTAGTAGTCCATAAAATGCTGATGTGGAAGAACTTTGCTGCAGGTGATAAGATGATACACACTCAAGGTGATAGATTTAAACTACCTTTAAAGATGTAAAGGAAACCTAATCTAGAGATCCAGCAAGGCAGCATATTTATTGCTTTGTGCAAAACAACAGCAACAACAAATCTTTGTAGTAATTGATTTTAATCCTTGAGTCTCCTCAGGCCAGGGTGAATTATTTATTCATGTTCTATATATAGACATTTCTTGTAGATATATAGACACGACCTTTGAACATGATGTGTGTACATGAGGTTATAATACTCTTCAAATTGAATTATCTTCATGATTTTTAACTTTTAGGATTCCTACCATATCTGGTATAATTTTAAAGCTTCTATCTTGCATTACATGACAACTAGTCCATAAATCACAGGCCTTTAATATTTCTTTGACTAAGTCATTTTAATTCATATATGAAATTATGTTTGTATGTCAGACTGGTGACAAAAAGTAGATCTTTTTTGTTAATTTCCTGTTTTGTTAATTTTCTGGCTGGCATATTTGGTCTTCTAAAGACTACAGCTTAGATAAGAATGGATTAGAAAAGAGAGTTTTCTCTCTTTTCTTTACAGTTGCTACCAGATCCTGGCATTTTTAGCTCTGCGAGAATCTGTGGCAATCAAAACTCCAAAGGTGGAAGTAGTCTAAGTTAGTGCAGTACAAAGAACTGGACATATTTTTATGTTGAATTCAGCCACTGGCAAGAAAAATGTTTCTTCCCTGATTGTATGCACCAGACTGCTGCATAATAGCTGGGGCATCCCAGTGATCTGTTCATCCATTTGACTGAACTTTCTGAAACTAGCCAGGAGCCTTTACCCCATACTTCTCTCTGCGTAATCTTCAAAATTTGAAAAGCCTGTAAAAGAGGAACATCTTTTTGCTGGCAGTCCTTTGCTGACAGCTTTATACAATAAAGCAGTAATGTTCGCCGTTCTTCCCTCTCCAATGTCATACTGAAAGTTTTTCCTGAGCATTCTTACTTGGCAGTGTTCAGCCTGGTTTTTTAAGGGTCAGATACAATGGCACTGTTCTGATAGTTTCTGGTAAAAAAACAAATATAAAAAATATTCACATTTCTTTGACAAAAGATATTTGCTTTTCTGGTACACAGAGAAGCAAAAAAACACAGAGATCTTTAATCAGTGGGGTTCAAAACTTTTGAACCCCATATCTTCAGGAAAAGCACTTGAAACAAGATGGGTGGCCTGTAGCTGTAGCTCTGTAAAGGCTCTCTGGGAATGCTATTAAGCCTTGTGTAGAACAAATACTCTGTGAGTTCTTCAGAGAGTACTCAGTGTGGCAGAAAGGGAGGAACAGTGTATGAAGAGCCTGCAATGATACACTCTTCTAAAGTGTCTGCCTTGTATCTCAGAATCATGTCTGTGCAGAGCTATGCGAATCTGAGAAAACTGAAGTGGTGAACAAACTTAATAACTCCCTAATCACCTACTGTCTCTAAAGCTTCTTGAGTGTAGTTCAAGAACCATGCAAGACAAACCAAGAATCAGTGGCCTCCAAGACTGAACAAACAGAGCTAGAGATTTTGTGAAAACAGTAGTTGAAAATACCTGGAAAAAAAGAAAACCCTAAAGATGAAGACATTCAGCATTTTTCCTCTGCAGATTTGGATCCCTTTCTTGGGCTAGAATATGCATGGAAATTAATATAGTGATCTTTCCCAAGGGTTTTACTCACAGCTCAGCAGGACTGTCTATATTGACCTCAGTGGCAACCTGCCTTACATTCCTAGTCTCATTTGGACTATTTCATGTTTCAAAACCTGTGATATAATTTGCTATATTTGAAAATTACTGCATTATAGCCATTCAGGAACAGAATTATAGGGAGAAAGGGAGTTCAGCTTCTGAAAACATGAGGAGCATTACAGTAATGTTTATACAGCACAAGTGAAATTAAACAATCCTTTTACAATAATTCCTGTCTAACTTGTTCCACTGAGTATCATATAAAGACTGGTTTTGTGTCATAAGTCTTTTAATGAACATGAGTTATGAAATGACTTTAGATTTACTTTCTTGGAACTTTTTCATCATTGATTTAAAGAATCAAAGGCATCAAGGAGGTGGAGACATAAAGTACAAAGACTATAAAATATATGGAAACAAATCTATAGCCACAAACACAGAACTGGCTGTTCTAATGTTATGTTTCCTTTCCAACCTCATACAAAAAAAGTGCTGAGCTCTCCCAGTTCTGCACAAAAGTGGACTTTCTTATATTGCAGGTCAATCCCAAGTGTGAGTGATTGAAATTCAGGTTTAATCTGAGTCTGGTTCTGGTTCCTGGATCTCCAATCTGAATCTCCAATCTGAATCATTTATTCAAAGGAACAAGTTGGTTTTATACACTTTCCCAAGACACAGCATTTCTTTACATGGCAATTCTCACTGCATAACCAATCCCGTGTACCCACATCACCAATGCATCTTTTTAATGTCCTTCTATGGGGTGGTCATGCACTGTTCACCCATGTGTCAGCTTCCGGCAGGCTCCTCTCTGTAGGATCCTGCCGCGTGACACCTCCTCCCCCCGGGGTCTGTGCTGCCGTGTGCTCCTTTGTGCTGCCGTGTGCTTATCATTCCCCATACCCAAGGATTCCCACATGCCAAAATGGTCTGCAGCAGACTTCATTCCTGCAATCTTGTTTTCACTCTTATGCTAATGGTGCTGCATTTGCTCTGTATAACACAGGTATCTGTGTTTTTTCCTCTCAAATTGCAAGGTCTTTCTTTTCTTCCAGCTTCCATATTGATCTTTCTAAAGTTCTTGTGCTATTTTCTCTTGTTTTCTGCGTCAGTTTTTTCCTGTTTTCTGCGTAACAGGCCTTCCCATATCAGCAATACACAGTTTACCTTCAACTAAAAAAAGTAGCAGTAAGTCATAAAGTGTAGTCTCACAAGAACTTATATTTTCATTTAGGGTAAAATAAAATAAAAATTTCTGGGGGTACAGTGAAGCACTTTTCTTTCTTTTTCTTGCATCCCTGTGCTCAAAATGCAAAGTCTTTATTTTCTCTCATTGACTGATCACAGAGAAATGTGTAGATAGAGGCGAAAATGGGAGGAAGAAGAGAAAAGAGTTTGCTTTAGAAAAGATCTTTGAATTTGAGGTATCCCAGAATCAGAATGAGAGGCATCCAGCCTAGGCAGAGAGAACAGCAACAAACCGAGTTTGACACCTGTCCCTGTTTATCCTTTCCTGACCTGTTTCTCCCCCCAAGAAAGGTTAAGCTGCATGTGAAGCAGAAAGAGGGTTTGAAGGGTCTGTCCAATAAATCCTTTCCCTTCTGCAGCACTGAGAGTGGAGTCAGACAGGTACAATTGGCCTGAACCAGCTTTAAATCAGTAACTGGTATTTTGTTGTTTTGTTTTTTTTTTTTTCACAATAATTAACATTAATAAGAATGACAATAAAAATGCTTCTGCTCTAAAGTGGCTTTGGTGGTTGATTTTTACTCACTCTTCTCTTAGTTTCATAGATACTTAAGAGGCTTAAAGCCCTTCAAAAGCAATGTTTAAGGACTCGATCCATTCACTTTCCACAGTTTCCTTCTTTCTGGCCCTCAAAAGATGTTTTAGAAACAAAGCTTTCCAGATAGTCTTGTTTCTCTCTCTCTGTGGCATCCTCTTTACATTTTCCTCACTGTGTTTCTGACTCATTCATCTTTACCAGTTGCACCCCAGATGATTGCAGTTCTGGGATTTCAAAACCTGGATGTGGTCTAAATTTCCCAGTGGAAATCCAGAGTGACAAAGTATCTTCACTCCATTTTCAGGGCTTCTCTTCATGACTGTTGCCAGCCTTACAGCTTCTTGCAGACTTGTTGAAGAGACTGAAGGCCTTGCAACAGAATGAAAATGTTGCTTGAATATGCTTCGCCTAACTGTGGAAGTTGTGTTGAGACATGACTGAATGGGAACAAAGTTGAGGGCTGACAACTCCAGATTGATGGACAAGGGACAGGGTCCTGGAGTAACCAGGAGATACACTGGCTCCTCCTGGGAAGAATGCAACAACAGCAAATGCTGGAGATGTTGAAATTTGACTTTCAGCAACAGGCTCCCTGCCTATCTCTTCCCTGGTTAGAAGTTCTTGCTAAATGCCAGTCAGTGCCTTAGCTCTGTGTTTGCTTACCACCTTCTCACAACCGCACCAGACCAGCCAATGTGCCCAGGCGATTATTTTCCAGTGAACAAATTTCATCTGGGTAATTGGAGAGGTAGTAGAGTAAGCCAAGGGAAAAAAAAGGTGTGTTCAAAGACAGTTTCAGAACTGCTCTTCTGAGTGACATGTTGGTCATTGCCACCTTATCAAAATGAATGGTACAAATCCATCTTCTTCTCACACTGCTCACCCAGTTGTGGTGGCTTGTATCCATACAGTGTATGCTTATCCTTCCTTCTGTACATAAACGGTAATTTACACTCAAGCACTTTTTTCACTCTACTAGTGCAAACATCCTAATAATGTCAGGCTATAGATTGATTATATCTATGAATAGCTGTCTCAGATCATGCAGGAGATACTGAGAAAATGAATTTGAGAACACTGGAAAAATTAAGAAACCAAAAGATAGGAGCCTTTTTAAAGGAATGAGAAGAAGCAAACAAACTTTGTGTATACTGTGTATACATTTTACAGCTTAGTGAGGTTTTTTTGTTCTTTTTCTCTAATGAAACACAATTTAAATTGAGATATGTAAATGTACCTTTTTTAATTTAGATACTTGCTTGCATTGGTTTAGTGGATGGACTGGTCATCAGTGACTCACAGTGGTTAATGCACATGCTGGTAACATCTTTTTCTTCCACGTCTTTTGTCATTTGGTTGTTCCAGTCAGTTTTTCAGCATTTGTAGATAAAATATCTGAGAAGTTCAGCTGTGGATCAAAGATGCTTGGCTGGCTCTATATAAGCCAGTCTGATATGAAGGAGAATATACCCATGTTCAGCCAATCTGTCCTGTGTACACATCTGTTTTCTTGGTCACTAGCTCAGGAATCTGTGTTCCACAATCAGCTGTCACTAATTTTCTTTTATCCTTTACAGCCTCGTTATCTTCCCGCTGATTTATATATATGTTCTATGTCATATTTCTGTTTATTCAGACACTTTTTCTCTACTTTAGTGTCTGTTTATTCAGGATAACAGAAAATTGACAATATAGATGTGAAAAACCTTTTGTGTTTTAAAGAGCGTTGTTTCTCCACATTCATCTAATCAGGGCTCCTTTGTCCCTGGGTGATTAAGAACTTGTACACAGAATGGTTTTCACATTCATATGTCAGATGGACCCAGCAGTTGACTAAATATGAGTCTGTGTTTTATTTTGAAATGCCCCCTTGGGATATAACCATCACAGATACTACAGTTACCATCCAATTATTCTCTTCCTTCTTTCACAAGGATCTATTTTTACAATATTTTTAAGGGAGACAAAAAGAAAAAGAAAAAAAAATTTAAAAAAAAAAAGGGCACAATGCCCTAGCATCTCTTTATTCTGCCCCCTGTAACTTTCTGTAGTCAGCATTGGACATTAAAAAAGTTATTAAAAGCACCTTAGTAGAAAGAGGGCAAATAGGCTTCTAGAAAAGAAAGTAAGCCTAAGGCAGGAAACCTGAAGAGATGTCATGAACTCTGATCTATGGTTACTTTGGGGAAAAAAAGTCACTGTAAACCCTAGAATCTCCTGCTTATTTTTTGAAACGAATAAGCAATTTCACCATCCTTTGCTGAGAATAAAGTGTAATGCAAACGGTGACAATCTTTCGTAAATTTTACAAGTATTATCCATGTGTGTAGTGCTGAATTTGGGACAGAATTAGGATGTTTGTAGGGTTTTTGTTACATCTTACTTTATGACAAAAGGAGCCTTGAACTTATTATATCAAACACTTGCTGGATTACTTCTGCAGAAATGTACTTGCCTCCCAATCCAGACAAATGGATAAAAATGCAGTCAGCAAGGAAATGGAACTGTAAAGAGAGAAGAATGGTAGTTTTTTCAGCTCAGAGTTCCTTAAGCACAAACAGTATCACAGCAGAGCTGAACCTAGAAAGAAGAAGCTGTCCTGCTTGTCCCTGAGAGCACAAGCTTATCCTATCACTTTATTTCTGAACATCCTTTAAAGCCTGGCAGAACAAATGAAAGCAATAACTAACAAGACCTTTTGTAGTTCTAATTTCAGGTGGCAGATTGTACTTTTATTATTTCTAAAGCAGCTTGTAAGATGCTTCGCATCTGATCTATAACGTTTTATTTATCTCTTGGTCAAGCTTTGATGGAATTTCTTATTTTCAGCTGTTCTGTTCTAACAGTTGTCCACAAAATTCATGTCAGACTCCTGTCTCAGTGATCTCAGACTTAAATCTGCAATAGCTTCCATGATTTATTCTTAATCTACCCCAGCTAGAAATCACTCTCAGAACCTCAGCCCCATTGAAACTCATTATACCAATTACATGATGGCAGCATTTGTCAGAGTTAATTATTCACTATTTCAATGGAGAATTACTGGGTACATGATGATGCAGTTGTCTTATATGCTAGCAGCAAGGAATAAGTTAGTAATGACATATTTACTATATTCTTTAGCTCATAAGCAATGCTGTTTCTGAGCATTTACACCTCTAAAAAGTTTCATACACATTTAGGTGGTATATGTGTCTCAGTGTGCATTTTTGATAACTGAATGTGGCTATTTGCTTTTTCACATGCTGAAACAATGCAGGCTCTTTCGTCATTATGCTTGGGACCTAGTGGTAACTCTTTGTGTTCACAAGCATTAATCATCCATGATGCTGGATATCAATGGCCTATCTTCCCTGCCATTTATCATGGTATAGGCTTCCTTTGTGTCCTGTGGATACACTCACCCTTATTCTTGAGAACACATCCCTTCTACAGGGTGAAAGGTAAATGAAACTTTGCACTGCTTTTAGGTTTTCCTCTAATGATGATCCATTTGCCTTGTATGTAAAGCGACAAATATGGCAGTTTATATGGCAGCTGCCTAACTTCCAAGCTGACTTGGAGAAGAACGGATTAGGGGAATTATGTGACTTTAGATAACATTTTACTGTAACACTGTTTAAATGGAGCACGTGTGGTAAATATATAGAACACAGTATAGTTTGTCTAACTGGCACACTGTTAGTCCAGATAACACTTCCTGGCTGCATGAATTCACCTCATTTTTTATATTTATTGGGTCAGGAGGGAGAGGGGTGGGAATTTTTTTGGCCCTAATTACTGGTACAAAGAAATGAAGGCAAATATATTTGTATAGCATAATTCATTACCATTGACCTACACGAAAGACTACCCTGAAACTTAAAGGGTGAACAAAATTACTTTAGCTTGTAAAGCAAGACACTGTTGGACTGAAAATCTTGTTTGCATGTTTGGAATCTCAGAAGAGACCAACTCTTTTCCAATCATGGCACTCTGATGCTTACAGCCTCTGCAACATTAGCAGACTGAGACAGCAAATGTTTCAGACAAAGTCAAGACGAGTTCTTCTGTAAAGGTGACACAAGAAATTATATAGATGACTACAGGTTACTTAGAGATGACTAGCATATCATGTTAATGTGATCATTGTATGGAATAATTGCACTTTATGTCAGCAGTTCTGGTGACACGGTCTTCATCAGTGAGATATTTCCCCCTACCAAAAAGCTAAAAGCATGTCAGCCCAAACTTCTGTGTTAAATTGTAAAATCAGTGATATTGTATTAATCAACCTTTTATTTTTCTCTTCTTTCTCTCTGATCATAGAATTGGATAGTTGTGCAGTCTGGGTTACAGAGTGTGAGAGACTGTGAGGCGTGCTGCGCGGAAACGCTCGGTGTGCGTGAGGGGAAGGCCAGGCCGCGCCGTGCCCTGCCCAGGCGAGGCCCTGCCCCGCACACCCCAGCCCGGGCCCGTGTCCCGGCCCCGCAGCGCCCGCCGGTCCCTGGCGCACCCGGGGCAGGGCCCGCACCCCACCCCTGCACTCCCGGGGTGCCCTTGCAGTGGCCAAATGACCGCAAGTCCCACCCGGTGGGAGGCCCGAGGAAGGACAAAGGGTATTTAAACCAAAGCTGCGGCAAGCACGTGTCCTGACCCTACCTCCTCTTGGAAATTCTACCAGCTGAACACAACTGGAACCAGGAGTAGTATGCATATTTGTTCTTTTTTATATATTTTCTCTCTTTCTCTCTTTCTGCTTCTCCTTCTAATTCCTTCTTCCTGAAGTTTTGAGTAACTTAAAATCAGGTAGGCTTGGAGGCATATAATGGGCTAAATTAATCCTTTGTGAAATGTTTTATGTTGATTGAATATTGCTCTACACTTTTGCCAAAATTCTCTGATTTTCTGAAGGTTGTCAGTAAAGTTTTTTGTTGTTTGAGCTCCTGAGAATATTTTGTTGATATTTCTCCTTGCATCTAACTCAGGGTACAATCAAAAATTATAAGTCCTTTTAAGAGTCTCATCCAGCGAGTCTTTGAGGCATTAAAAAGAGAATTTACCTATTTGCAATCTGCATGCTAAAATATTGGCATAATTGTCACAGCACTAAACCCAATACAGTGTATAGGGAAGCTGCAGGCAACCCAGGAAACTCCTGGAATGCATGAAGGATAACTTCCCGAGGCAGGTAATAGATAGCTCTACCACAGGGGATGATGTGATACTGGACCTGATTATCATCAACGTAAGCAAACTAACTGGGGACATCAAGAGGCAGCCTGAGCTGCAGTGATCATGCATAGGTAGAGTTTGCAAACCTGAGGAATACGGATCAGGACCCTGAATTGTAGGAGAAGGAGTTAATCTAGAGGGCCTTCTGGAAAACTGCCTGCTGGAACAAGAAAGGAGAACAGAACTGGCAGATCTTTAAGGACACTTTTCATAGAGCACAACAGCTCTCAATTCTCATATGTAGGATGACAGCAAAGGATGTCAAGAGACTGACATGGATGAATCAAGAGCTGCTGGTCAGACTAAAGGGTAAGATGCAAATGCACAGTCAGTGTAAGCAGAGGCAGGTAACCTGGAAAGAATATAGGGACAGAATCCAGTTGTGTAGGGATGGGGTGAGGAAGGTCAAAGCACGGCTGAGGATTAACTTGACAAGATTAATAATAAAGGCTTCTGCAGGTATCTCAGCTATAACAGGAAGACCAACCACACTGATGAACACAAGTGGCAAACAGTAACTATGGATAGGGAGAAGGCAGAGGTACTGCCCCATCCCTGGCAGTGTTCAAGGCCAGGTTGTATGGGGCCCTGAGCCACCTGATCTGGTGAGTGGTATCCCTGTCCACAGCAGGGACTATGTCATCTATAAGGTCCCTTGTAACCTTAACCATTTTATCATTTTATGATTCATTCTCTTCTGTAAAAATATGTATGAGTTTCTAAAAGAGTTAGATACAGAAATTTGTTCTTATTATTATAAATTAATTTGATTTGCTTAATTTAAGTCTCAAAAGAAAGAGACAGATAAGAAATAAACTTCTTAGACAGAATTTACTGGACTACATTTACAGGGCACTCTTTCTGAAATGTTAGGAACAGCTTGTTGTTATTTTTACTCAACTTTTCTAAAAATAAAAACATAACGTTGGTTTCAATAAGTTAGATGAAGGCTCATTGAAAGAGTTAGCTGGATCTTTCTTTTGCTAATGGACATTAGAGAATTCTTCATTTAAGAATACTTAAGGAGAATTAGAATGGAAGAAGTACAGTTATTTGAAATATCTGTGCACTAAAGCTGGGTGTCAGACTGGTGTGAGTCCTTTTTGAGCTGGGTCAGCAGATGTTATTCATGCCAAATGTTGTCCTCTATTTAATTTCAAAAAAGAACCTGAGGGTTTATTAATTGACATTGGCGTAGCTGACTTCAAAATGTAGCTCCTCAGTGTTTGCACAGATGTTGTACAACCATGGAAACCATTAATTCCCCCCAGCAATTTTCTGCCAAGTTTCTTATATGTTTCTCTTGTGGTTGCCCAGGACTTTCAAAGCTTGGTAACATTAAGCACCTGCATATTTCACTGCAGTGTCTTATCTATCCCACATGAAAGGTCTTATCCAGTAGACATTCTTAGTATATATTTGCCAGGTCAGACCTGGAGCAACTTGAAGACAACTAGAGCTCTGAGCCAATGCTCAAGAAAGAGTATTCTACCAGGTCTGCTGGAGATCACGTTCTCTAATATCTGGTTCATAAAAGGGTGTTTGAACACTGCTCTTGGGAGATGACCCAGGCCATCATACTCAAGGATACTTTTATACTGTCTTGTCCTGAGTCAGCTTCTTTGACACATGAATACTCAGCAGCAGAAAGAGGGTGTGTTCATATCATGTGTAGGATTTCTATGTGAGAGAAAGAAGGTAGGGATTCCAGTTTCTTCTCCAAAAGCACATAAAACCTAACCTGACTTAAAACAGTCAAGTCCAAAGCCCTCTTCTTCTCTTAATTTTTGTCTTTTTCATTCTTTCTGTGAATTCATCTTCAAATTTACTTCTTTTGCTTTATAGCCTTCATTAATTCCAAGTGATAAGTGAAGTTAATGGGAAGTTTTCTTACCACTGTGGTGCAACAGAGAAAGCCTGTCTCAAACTGAAAGCAAAGAGAAAGCACAGGCTCCTTGAAAGGTAACGGTTATAAAAATAAATTGCCAGCATCTTCACTGTTTGTTTCTCAGGGGCTGAGCTGCCACTAGTACGTTATGCATGTTGTTTTTTTAAAGACACTAATTATTTTACATTATGTTTATCAAGCCCTTTAAATCATTGCTATTCACCAGCTACCCAAATTCTTCAAGTGCAAGCCAAAGAAATAAAGGTCATCCATGGCTTTGACATGCTTTTGATGAATATGGTCTGTATAACATTTACCACAACTCAGAACAGAAGCCATTATTTAAGTAAAGCCTGTTATTGTTCATTAGTACAAAGAGTGTGCAGTAAATACAATGAAAGATTGCTCGGTTTACTATATCTTTGTCATCCAAAGCAGCTCCATGAATAACTACAGGGATTTGTCTTTGAATGACTTATTTGCTTGCTGCCTAATAAATAACATGTAATTAGGTTAATATATTGTTTCCTAGTTATGCTAGCAATGTAGGGGAAGAAAATAAAAGAGTGATTTCAGATACAAAAGAATGGTAGATAATTTTAACACTATCCCTTAAAATACTTGCACTCATTATGTATGGCTTAAACTGCTGGGAGGTCTATGTGTAAAGGAAAAGAAGGAAATAGTTTTAATGAGTTCTTTATTACTCACGTCATGAGTTATTACACAGGTAATATAAAACTGCAGCAACTCTTCTGCATTGAATAAAACACCCATGGTGACCTGACACCAGAGAATGAAAATATGCTGTGCTAGTTTACAAGTCTGGACGTTTTACTCAATCTACCAATTTTTTCTGGAACTTGTATTTCAGGATCAACAGTGAATGAGTGTCCATTTGCATCAGCTGGCTCCACTGGAAATAAATGTTTGATGAAATGCCTTGAGAAGATCTCATGGCACTCAGAGGAATTGCTTGTTTACTGTGTGAATGTTGAACAGGCTAAATGCCATGATGTGCAAGGGCAGTGACAAAAAACCGCAGTAGGCAAAAAAATTTTCGTTAGCTCTTTGCTAAGAAAACAGTGAAAATGAAAACACCAGTGATACTTTAAAAAATTAAAAATTTGTTCAGTAATATGTTTGCATACTACCATCTTGTTTTAGAAGAAATTTAGGGATGCTCTTCAGTATGTTGAGACAGTTCATGTGTCCCTTATGCCAATTTTAGAATTCTCTTAAACTGCCAATCCCAAAGCACCCATAATTTGCAGAACTCAGTATTAGAAACAATGAGGTACAGTGGTCTTTAGGCATCTGAGTAGAGGCATGAGTGATCCTTACTCACATGCAATTTTTCTCTTCTAATGCAAATACCTTATTTATTCCCTAATGTCACAAGCTTTATGAATTTTCAAACAGGGGCACATATAGAGAAAAAAAATCAAATTCAATCATGATTTTCAGTCAAAAATATACTCAAATGGTTTCTCCAAATCTCTTTGTGCTGACAGGGGAATTACAGGTGAGGTTTAAGTATCAGTGACACAGATCTTCTACTGCTTTCCTTCAGTAGCATCTTAGTTCGTGTTTGCTAAGCCTGTTTATAAAAGATGTCAAAGATTCAATCCTTGATCTTAACCAGACTGAAAGTACTCGCCTGTGAGAGTCATCACCTCACACAACAAGCCTTTTTCCTGAACCATACTTCCGAGGCAGCATGGCCCGAGTTGTTGGCAGAGCCAAGAAGAGAGGATGTTGTTATCATAATCAGTGCAAGTTGCCAAGGAGATTGATTTTCCTCAATAAAAATGAAAAGGAGTCAAATATATCAGGTGATGAACTGGATTTGTCCACACAAATGCTGGTTCCTATAATCTGTGGAAGGATCTGTCCCAGGGACAAGGGCTGACTTTGTTGGAAATGATACAACTTTAAATAAGTTTTATGTAACTTTAGTCAGGGGTTTGTTCTCCTTTTCCCAGGGGCAGGGGAATTGACGTTTCTCTTTAAAAGACTCTCTTCATCTGGTAAGGCCTGATGAGCTACAGATTGGGAGTAGACAGAAAATATATGGGAGATAAGTGAACATTAACGAACATTACCCCAGACATCAGCCCCTGGAGAGGTCAGAGACACCTGGTCTGGGAAAAGATTGGTAAGAGAACCAAAGAATGAGGACCAAATAAGCATTGAAGGTGAAGGGATCAATAACCAATAGGAGATTGAATACTAAGAACTGTAATTTAAGACCAATGTACCAGAATTTCTTTGGGTTTTGTCTGTGTAAGTATGTGAAAAATCTGGTAAAGAACCATGTGTGATAGAATGATTTTCACTGCACAACCCAGACATGTGTGGATGAAATGATTTCTATTGCACATACTGGCCAGAATAAAGTAATGTCTTGATTCTCTAACACTGAAAAGATGCTGTTGGAGAGTTTCTATTTTTCTCACAGTTTTGGTGACAACTTGGTTGAAAGAGGCTTCGTTGGTGGGTGTCAGCTCTCTTGCTGCCTATGCTAGGTCCGGCTGAGATAGAGCTAATATTCTGTATGGTAACCCATAATGTGCTGGTCCTTTATTTCCTTTTTTGGTAAAAGAGTGTTGATATACCAATGTTTTGGCTGTTGCTGAAAAATAACTGAATAGCTTCAAGGTCCTCTATTTTTTGCCCAGTGTTCCCAAATTGAGCAGGCTTGGGAAGGACAAGAAATTGAGAGAAGACAGCCATGAGAGCTGACCAAATCTGACCAAAGTGACATCTTATACCATAATTTGTCATGTTCAGCAACAAAAGTTCAAGGGGAGGGGGAAGACAAGGAAGACATCTGCTCTGGTGTTTCTCTTTGTGATTTGCTGTTATGTGTGCTCAGGCTCTACTTTCCAGGGAGTGGCTGGACACCTGTCTACTCATGGCAAGTAGTAAACAAATTCCATTGTTTTGCTTGCATGTACAAATTTTGCTTCACCTGTTTAACTGTCTTTAATTTGATCCATGGGCTCACTCACCTTCTTTCTATTGTGTCTCAATCCTGCAGATGTGTGGGTGCTCAGTTGTTCACTAGAGTCAACCCACCACACTTTCCTTGTAAGCTTGGGACAGGTAACATGCATTTTTAGAAAAGTAAATTGTAACTCCAACCACAGTTCTCGAATTTCTCCAGCTCCTTTTGTATATTGCATGGTATGTATTTTGCACCAACAATCTATTACCAACAATTTGAAAACCAACTTATATTCCGTAAGAGTGGCTACAGGCAACTGACTGCACACACTGCTTTGAACATCTAGCCGTAAGGCTCTGGCAAATGCACTAAGGCAAGGAATTTCAGAGATGAGATTGTTCCTTTTGTCCTTACCTCACCCCATTGGATTTATCAGCAACTGCTATTCACTGTTTGGTCTGTATCACACACTGTTCTCCCAGTCCTATGCATTGCCAGAGGGAGAAAGGGACAGATAGGAAAAGGTGATCAGCTTGCAGCTGGAAGTGAAATGACAGGTCAGTTCTTCCTCAAGTTTAGAATAGGCAGGAATATAAAACATGACTTTGGTGTGCAACACCTGATATGTTTTGAAATCTTCAGTGTACCCAGTTTGAGAACAAGCTAGTATTAACCCCTCAACTGCATGCTTCCCAAATACTTTCGTTCACTTTTCAAGGACTATTTAGTAAATGACTGATTTTAGTGCACACCTAGCCTGCTTAAAAGCATTATTTAATGTTGTGTATTATTTTGGGTAAAGTTGTTATAGGTTTTTAATAGGGAACTGTGTCAAACTTAAGACATATACTGCTCAATCTTCAACAGGTATGAATTGTAATTAATTAATAAATAAATACATCATTTACTGGAAATTATCCTTTATTTATTGTCCCACTGCAAACTGATCCTCTGCATGTTTATTTCCTGTCAATAATGCTTTAAGGCTTGTTGGCTTGTTTATTTAAATCCTCTAGGCAACCATCTATTAGAAATTTTACATTATGTCCTTTTAGATCATCTGCCTGCACGAGCAGATTTGAAATACAGTGATGTGCACACAAACATATACATGCCTGTCTGTTTAAGACCAAGTTTCTTGTAAAAAAAGAATCTGAAAATCTGACTTGTAAGGGCCTTTCATTACCCTCCATCTTCCTCATACATTTTTGCACACAGTGAAAAAGACTAAGATGGCCCCTTTTCAGTATTTAAGTATGCCCAATTCAGGGAAGTGAGTGCTAGAGAACTGCTGAACCAGAATGAACCAGAATAGGAGTGAAGTATTTGCTTAAATGTTTTGCTAATGCACTTTAATGCAGTGCTTACATTAGTGCCTGTGTTAATTCAGTATCTATTAGCTGCAATTCAACAAGGTGATCAAGTAAGGGCATAATGTAACACTGCACAGTCCCCCTACTTCATCACCATTGGCTCCTAAACTTGAAGTTAAGCATGTATTTAACTACTTTACTGAGCTGCCACTTTAGTGAATATGTTTTATTTAAGGTTATCTAAAGTTAATAATTTTCCAAGCTAAGTATTCTGCCTTCCCTCCAGTTGCCTTCATAGTCTGTGTTTGCCACTGCCCATGAAATAATTAGTCAAGGGGGGAAAAATGTATCTTCTAATTAACACAGACAACATAAACAGAATAGTGGCATTCCTTAGTGCAATAAGACAGCTAATTGTTTCCTCTCCCTGCAGTGTGGGAGAGACAACTGCAGAGACAGGGAGGAAAGCTTTCTCCATTGCACTGAAGGGGTTGTGTACCATTTATCAAGCTGACTGCTCTGTCATATCAGTGGAAGGACCCTGGAGAGCCCTGACCATGAGATTGAAGGTTGGTACCAATTTACTGCAACACAAATGCATTGAACAGGAAAGAGAGAACTTCTAATCTCTTCAATTTTCTTACATTACCCTGAAGGCTAGGGAATTAAATGAAACAGTAGCTGGTGACAACTTTAGAGGATCCTGAATGCATGACAGGAAAAGTACTAAAATAGCTCAATAGTTTTATTTTACACATTATACACTTTATACATTTATACATTTTATACGTTAATCTTACCCCTGCATAAAGAAAGAGGTTATGCCTCCTGGATATATGTCTTCTCAAGAGAAGGAGAAAAGCTTACTGAATTCAGTATCTGTCTGGTTCAAATTTGGTAGCAACATTTATAAAAAATATATTAAAAACATATAAAACCAAACAAAACATATCCCAGGGTCTTGTAATTTTCTTTTAGATCATTGACTTTGGCAAACTTGCATTGCATCTTTGATCTTTAACAGTGCCAGCCTCTGGAAAATCATTAGAACAGGAGAATTTGTTATGCCAGTCGGCTCTCATGCCCACTTCATCCAGAGTCCTTACACCAGTTGCTGCAGAAAAGGGAAAAAGATCCATCTGCACACTGTGCCAATGGGAGGCAATCAAGATCTTGTCCAAACACTTTGGCTAGAGAATGTTTTAAACACCAAACATCCAGCCTTATTCCCTGATTAGCCATTTCTCATCTTGCAATAACTATTGCAATGGTGAGTATTTAGCTATGTAAATGTCCATCTCCATCATTAAATCTTGCTTTTTTCTCATTCTGCTGAAAGCTGCATGGAATCCTCCTCTCTTCAGAGACTGCAGTGTTAATTCACAAAAATATGAAAAGAAGGCATTTATATGGCATCATCATCACCTGCACAGATTTAATTCTGCTCAAAACACATAGCACCTTCCTTGACAAGGCTACCCACAGGAACAGCTGCATTCCAAGTGCCGCTAGCAAGATATAAATAATAATAGTACTACATGGTTATATATAAATGGGAATAATCTTAAGGCACCCCTATACCTTCAATTTAAAGGACTGCTAAAGGCCATCATTTCCCATTTCCTAGTAGGCTGGGGGAGTGGGGAGTCACACAATAAAAGGACATACAACAATTATTATAGCATTACCATTTGCAATCCTAGAGCTAAAGGTCAGTGTGGTTTGCTACTGTAATATTTCCAGGGATTTATAACTTGCCTGCATAAAAATTTTCTCCAGGTTAATATTTTCTACACTGAGTGTTAATCTGGATATGATTTTTTTTTTCAGGATAAAAAACGGAAGAAAATATATCACTATAGGTATGAATACCAGGTCCCAGGTTGTTTTAAATTTATGCTCTCTTGTAAACACACACATTTTAGACTTTAGAACTCTGCTTTAGAAAGTGAGATCTCAGATAAAATAAGTCAAAGTAATTTCAGAGTTTGAAAATAAAACAAAAAGTAATAATATTGAAATTATTATATTCAAGTTTTATAAGGCCCAAAGCATTTTTGTGTCCACATACATATGTCGTGTACAGATTTTATTATTCGCAAAATGGCACGTCTTAAACAGGTAATTCTTCTTTCAACACTGAAAAATAATTGTATCTGTTCTATAAGAAGTTGTGATCTATTATCACAGGGAGAGCATAACAGTTCTGCAAGATACGTACCATTTTCCTCCTAAGAGAGCTGCCAAGCATCTGGGCCTCAGAGCAGTAAGGTATTTGAGCATGTGTTTTCCCAGGGAGCCCCCCTGCAACTGGGGCAGCAGCTGATGGTCTCTGTGAGTCATTGCCCTGCATTGCACGGGCTTCTGCTGTTTGTTGGAAAGATCAGTAGGGAAACTGCTGCCTCCCCAGGCCTGCGGTATTCCCTCACCTTTACTTCCACCATTTGTGATGACCTCCAAAAAGTTTCCTTGCTCCCACTCCGTGGCCCACCCAAGTGACCAGCTTTCCCCTTTCCACACAGACACATGCTTGTTCCAGGTGCGACTGCAGCCCCCTCAGCTTCTTAGCACCTTCTCAGCAGTCTCACTGCAAATCAGTTTGAATGCTTCAAAATGTTTAAAATAGTCACCTTTGAAACCAGCTTCTTACGATAGTGTTCCTCGCTAAGCCATGTTCCTTCATTAAACATTAATCTGTCAGATTAAGTAGATTTTATCCTCCCACTTCCTGCAGTTTTAAGCTTATCTTTTTTGCCATATGCCCCATCTGAAAGAGATGTACTCACACTGGAGTGCTGGTCCCGAGGACCAGGAACATGAGACAAAGTTTTTAGGCTTTTCCCAAATTTAATTTTTGTCTCTCCTTCTTTTTGAAGAGAAATACACTCTTAAGTGGTAAATCCAGTCTTTACCGGGTCATGCCGCTTTGAAGAAAGAACCGGTGTGAGGGGCTTCATGCTTTGAATCTCTGGGAGGGAGATCCCTCTGTTTCCCACCCTGAATCCTTGTGTTCCTTGTACAGGGGAGGTCATTTATAGACCCCTGGAGACTTAGATCTGTAAAAGCCTCATTTTCTTTGTCTCTCTTTTCCTCCATTATTGTCATCTTCCATTTTTTTCCATCTTGATCTTTGCTGACTTTGTTTATTTGGATGTTAACTCTTACCCAGCACAACACCATTCTCCGGCATCCATTATACAGGATCTAGCCAACCTCATGCACTTCTGCATAGCTGGGGACAGACCTTCAGAAAGCACTTAAACCTTTTTCTGTCAACTGAAATCGTGATCTAGTTTATGTTTGTTCTTGTTTAATTCCACCTCTGTGAATTACTCCTTTTTGCACTTTTGGGGATTTCTTTTATTTTATTTTGTCAAATTATGTCATAAAGTATTTTCAAAGAGAAAAATGTATAATTTCCATCCAAACACAGTGTCATGAAAGCACTAGTTTATCAAATGTTTACATATTGCTCAGCAACTTAGACTCTTTCCTCATGCTAAAATATGCCCAAAACTTTAAGAAATAGGTTTAAATACTACTGTTTCTAGTTGTAAATCAAAAGGAAATAGATGACAGCAATCCACTAAATTGATATGCAATAAGAATGTGTCCCACTCTAGTAGAATTTTTCATCTATCTCTCACTGTGTATCAGCATTTCCTATTTTATACTTTCTTTCAACATGAGCCCAAAAGAAAGTGTTTCCCTTTGTCCCACTGTAAATTGTAAGACTCTGCAGTGCAGAATTATGACGATGAATCTAAAAACTTCTTTTCTTACATTGACTAAATTATTTCCTCTTTGTGAGGAGACTTCTTCTTTGCAAAAGCATGTTAAATCCCTTGCCTAGGCATTTCTTCTCTCCTTGAAAGGTAAATGGCCTTGTGGTATTTTTTTTCCTTCCCCCATTGGAAGGATTTTCTTTCTGAGTGTTTTCTATTAATCATTACCCACATTGTGAGATCTAATCCTAAGAAGCTTCCAAAAATGACAGAATCTTTTAGAATGCTATCTTTTTTGCACAAATACTAAAAGAATCTATTTTAATGTGAATGCAGTTCCTGACATCTGCAGCTGTAATGCATTTTCAAGTAAGAAATATCATGACATTTGATCTACTGTCATGGCAGTATCTGTGCAGTCTAACTCAGGACAGGTGAGAGATATGATAAAATACTTCTTTTATTAGAAAGGATAAGAATTAAATTGCTTTCTACAAAAAAGGAAATCATGATGAATGAAGTAATTAGCCACTCAGTTTTTATGTTTTAGGGTGTTGAATGTTTGGGTACTGCCCTTAAGAAGTGATGAAAGTAAGTACCCTGAAGGTCTAACCCTGCAGAGGCTGGGTTCCACTGATTTTTTGGTTTGGTTTGGTTTGGTTTTCCTTGAGGCATCTTTAATTCCAGTGTCAGGAGGGTATGCTTCTTACTATTTCAGGAGGGTGTGCATCTTACTATTGCAGAGCAGTGACTGAAGGAAGGGTATTTTACAAACTTTTTAGAAAACCTAGAGCTGTCTCTTTGCTAAAGAATGCTATCTTGTTACTTACATCTTCAGCAGGAAAAGGGATTTAGATATTTCAGCCTTGGTGTGTACTTCGACAGGAACAGGTTTGGTGTGGGCTACTGTATGCTGAATGAGGCAACAGCAAGTGGAACTGCATCACATATCCATGAAAATTGCTTGACTAATTTAATAGATCCTTTCTGTGCAGCCTGACGTTTTCAGATTTAACACACCATTGATCTAACTAATTAGTCTGAGCAGAGGTCTGAGCTGAGGGCCACAAGGGGTTTCCCATGCCTCAGTCTCTGTGCCTCACTGCACTGTGCCAGGGGAACAGAGTAATGGATCATGCACCCAGCTGGAGGTCACACAAATGTGCCTATTCCCCTTTGCATGGTGCAGCACAAGGCTGTGACATCAAACTGCTGCAGCCCTTTTGTGTCACCAGCCCAGTCCCACATCTGCCAGGGAAGTGGAGCTCTTTCAGCTGGAATAAGGGTAGTACTCCACCATGGGTAGAGGGTAAGTTCATAGGATGGGACAGGGTGTGTCATCACTGTCTCATTGCTTGCTGATACCACTGGTGGCCTTCTCCTCTCCTTGTCCCAGTGAGGCTCAGACTCCAGAGGATCCAGTGGGCACTTGTCATTCAATCAGAAGTCTCACCTTTCTGGCAACTTTTTTAGCCCCTCATAATGCTGTCAAAAGCAGTCTTCAGAGACTGACACATGGAGGCAGAAGGCAGGTAGATGTATCAGGGAAAACACCTGAATGAGAAATGACAACTGCACATGACATAGGCTTGGGCAGCAAGCTGCTGGAGGGAATGTGAGAAACTGCATTGCCGTCCAAATGTGTCTAACTAATGGTCCGTAATAGGTGTGATGAGTAAGGTGGCTTAAAAGCACATAGAGCTTTTACCTTCAGAAGTGAGTTAAAATATTTCTGCCGTCATTTATCTCTTTCATAACATATTGGCAACAAGAGATGCACTGGAAAGCAGGGCACTAAACAGCCACTAAATTAGTAGCCACATATGTTGTGGTTTGCAGAAGAAAGTCTTTTGTTTATCCAAATTAACCTATAAGTACACAATTTCACAAAATAAAAGCCAGAAGCTTTGGTAGGATCAGAAGGAGAGAAGGGGACTCTTATGCACTAAGGAACCAGCCCTATTTCTTATTCTGAGGCTTGATAATTTTAAAAAATGTGACAGCTAAAACCCACTGGCACATGCTGCAAAGAAGGATGTGATAAAATAATGCTACTCATCTTCAAGGCTGTCAGTTCAGCAATCAGTACTTCTATTCATCTCCGCGGCCTGCTAACTCAGTGCTACCATGCGATAGATAAACCCTAATCCAAGTGACAGCGTTCAAATCAGAACTGATTTGATTGTTCACATATGATACCACAAGACACCAGAAGCCTAAAGAGTTTATAAAAATGCCTGGATGTCTCTTGTAGGCACACTTGCCCTCAGAATATCTTGCAGTGTAGGATACACCAGCTCTTAAACCAGGGGTAATTTGTAGGTCATGAAAATGCTTTGGTGGCACAGTCAGTTCTTATCACAATCTAACTCTAGCTGGAGCAGGGAATGCTCAAAAATAAAATGTGGTTCAGACCTTGTGAAACCCACCTACTCTGCTTTTGAGTCTCCCTTGCAGGAAGTGAAAACCTTTGCTTTCTCTGCAGAGACCAGACTCGCTCTTGAAGAGATCAAACATGAGAACATTTGTTTCCATGCATAAAGCAGAGTACATGGGAGAGTGGTTTTATGGCACGCACGTCGATGTCTCAAAAGTCATCCTTGCCTCTCAGGATGCAACAGAGCTCCTTTCAACAATAGCTGCAACAGAGCTGCTATTCAAACCTGAGGCAGTAATTGGGATTTTGCAGGCGTTCAGTGGGAGCATTACATTTAGGTTTTGAAACATAATTCTGAACAAAGGTCTGACGATACGGTACTTTGTGGAGATTTCAAAGTTTAGTGTGCCTTTATTTTCATACTTTTCACTAGTGTATCCTGAAGTTTTAGAGTAACACTTAGGAAAATAATTGTTCAAGTAGTTCAAGAAGACAATGGCAATGAAGTAATTGAAAGCAGAATGTGACCTGTAGCTGTTCAAGATCAAGAACAAAAGCTGAATGACTTTTCAAGGAAATTGTCAAAGTGCCTGAATACAGAGTGAAATTATAGGACTTCAAGAGACAATGGGTTTTCCTTTTGTGTCCGGGTCATTTCACAAAACAAAGGGTAAAGTTCTCTTTGTAGTTTTATACTGAGAAGAGCAGATGTCTCCATTTAACAAGGTACTTAAGCTTGTGTCTAGTTTCAATCTTAGGAAAAATTCTTCACTCCTGAGCTTTAAATACTCAGTTGAACTAGGATAGTGAAGCTAAGTTTCTCTGCAACCAGACTTTGCATCAATGGTATGCACATATAGATTTACACATACACATCTATCTATCTATCTATCTATCTATATTTATTTGTTTATTTATTTACTACCAAGACTGTGTGGTTCTTGTCTTTTTCAAAAGACAGGAGTGGGAGACATGCTTTTCGCACACATTTTTTACGTAAAACAGATTATTTGTCTCATAGTATTACTGTATAGCTTCTGCTTCTTCTTGTCATGTTGATTAAACTATATACATGTCTTCTTTGTCCTAAGCATGGATTTAGAGGTACATTGAATAATATTTTTCTAAGGTTATCCTCAAGAGAAATGCAATTTGAACTTACCTGAATTATATTATGCTTCTTTTCTTGGTGTTCTTCTTATTCTGTCTTTGGTTCGGCTTTTGTTAGTTGCTGTGGAATGAATGTTTATAGAGAAACAGAGAGAAGTCCTGTACTGAAATATTATCAAGTTGTCTTGAGAAAGGAAGAAATTGCCATGTGCAATGTACAAAAACATACAGACAGCCTATGTATGTACTTCTTTGTGATGTTAGAGGAATTTCAGCACTTGTTAAATTTCCTGAGACACTTGTGTGAGCTTTAGGCATTTAAAAGTTTTTTAAATGTGATCTCTTGGTTTTATTATAGGTGGTGTTTTTTTCAGTACTTTAGGCTGCTGTTATAACTACTGCTATCTTTATACTACATGTAGGATCAAATTGGGAATTTCTATTGCACTCAAAAATGCAAATCTTCATTGGCAAATTTACTTGTGTTGGTGTCACCTTCTTCATCACATCTGAGCTGCATTGGATAGCAGTGGTCTCTCTCAAGACAGTGTAGGTTGTCTTAGACAGGTCACATTTCTCTTGTTCTCTCTGTATGAGAAGTTTTCTAAGTATATACAACATGTGTCACCCTGCCCCAGGTTTTGATGTGCTTGCTCCTGAGTCACTAATACACCAGTATTTAACTCAGTGGAGACTCTCCATACTTAGCAAGTGCATAATGTACTCAGTCCTGGGGACTGAAATGCAGGCAGTCTCCAAATCTGTGCAAAACTGACCCTGCCTGTACTGAGTGGTTGCTGCTCAGTACCCACTGACTGATCAGTCCCACTGTAGAGGTACATGTGACAAGCCAGAAATATTAAATCTTGCCCTGGCATCCCTGAGTATATAACATCTTCTATGGTGAGTGCTTGTTTTATTGCTAGTGAAGAGATCAACAATTGCTCCTAGGGGCATGATTTTATGATTTTAAAATCTGTTAGAGTGAATAAACAGAAATGAACTGCACCTCTTTGTTAATGGTTATTTTGATTAAAACCCCATGTTTTTGCATTTCTAGTTGAGGTTAAAAATTAGCAGATTATCGAGTTTGTAGAGTTTTTCTTTTTTGTTTGATTTGATGGTAAGAAAAGCTATAACCTTGCTGAGAGGGTGACAGATTCAGATACAGACAACCAGTACTTGACAGGTTCTATCAGAAAACCAAACAAGGGAAGAGTATGTACGCCTGCTACCAGCTGTCACTGTATTGAACAATGAATGTTTGATGAAGCTGACCTGCAAATACACACATCCCTGTGAAAGTGAGCTTTAACTACTGTCTGGCTGACAAAATTAACAAGAAGAGGCATTTGTTGATAATATATAAAAATATATATTAAATATATTTATTTAGATCCCTCTGTTTCTATACGCACATCAGTAAAATTTGAAGCATAACTCCATTTTTGCTAAATGAGATCTGATGGAGAATTCACTCATGGTCAAATGGCAGCTGAGGCTGATGGAGCTGTGTCTTTTTACAGCAGAGATTAACTTGGACCATGATGTTTATACGTTGAAAATCTCTACTATCCTCAAAGAAAATCACAATGAATCTTGCAAATAGGTACCATCAAATGATGTTCTGAAGACTTTTTTTTTGTTTACTGTAATAGGTGTGTATTTTTGCTAGAAGCAAAAAACAAAACCAAACAAAAACCAAAACCAACATAATAATTAAAAAAAACAACCAAAAACAAATTTAAGGAAAAACAAACAAAAAACCCAAACCAACCAAACAAAAAACCCACAAAAAGCCAACCAACCAAACAAACACATACATGCCAAAGAGCAAGAAAATGTAGTTAGAATTGTCCAGCTTCAGTAAATACTTTATGCATCCAAAGAGTAGTAACCCTCAGGCTAAGCCAACTTTCATCATTACAATGAAAATTTCCTTGTGAAGACAGCTTTGCCTGAGCAGCAGATCCTGGGTGTATTATCCTATCTCATTGAAGTCAAGTGAGGTTCTTCGCTTTGCCTTCTGTTACTGTTGCTTTTACCTTCTTGGAGAAAATCCTTTTATGTCTTTGTCCTTTTTATTAGAATGCAGGTGCTAACAACATTCTTCTATCTGGAGGAGATTCGTACAGGGGATAGCATATTTGGTACAAGTGACTTCCTGAACTAGTCACACTCCTGGTCAACAACACTTAGCACTCATTATTTTGTTTTACCTAGCTACAGCCATGATATAAAATGTACCAACCCTTAAACAATGAAGAGTAGCACAGAAATATAAAAAAAAGCTTAAAAGGACACTGATTTTGCACTGCTTCTGGGCTCCACTGTTTCTTTTTTTCACTAGGAGCTCAAAGTTTGGGCCAGCTGTTCTAGGTATTCTCTATGCTTTGTCCCTCATGCTAATATTGAGGAAAGCTTCATTTTACGTGGAAAAAACAACCAAGGACTGGATCCTAAGTAGCCCTAAAAATAGGAGACAAAGGAAAATGCTTATGCCCCAATTGAGAGAAACCAATCTTTACCAATCTGGTTATTTTTGCCTTTATATCCTCTTCTTTGATTCTTTCTTCTCTTTACCAAAAGAAAGAAATTTAGACTCCCAGATTTTAAATTACAAGTGACAGTAGGCAAAGTTTGGAGGAGAACTTTTGTCTTTCAATAGAGTGGCTGATGTAGTGAGAATAACAGATGAGCCCTTTTGGAAGACAGATTTGCAGCTGGTCTGTTGTTTTTGGTTTTTTTTCCCAAACATGTCAGTTAGTCTACATAACAGATACGATTTTTTCCTACAGAACTTGTTGTGCTAATAATATTCTCAGAGTTTTACAGCTACAACAGTACTAAATCAGTGCTAGAGATGATAACAACCCATCTGATTAAAAAATAAATAATCCCATAAAATATAGGATGTGTGATCCCTTGGCTTTAATGCAAAAGAACTGTATTTAAAATAAGAACAAACAAGCTACACAGAGTTACATGCTTTGTTGCACTTGAGTGTTGTAATTTGAGAAAATCTTCAAGATACAGTTTTTCAGAAGATCATTTGACTATTAGAAATGCCCACTCAGTGCCATAGGATGTGATTCAAAAAATGCCGTTCTGGCGGGGGAAAGGCAGTAGTTGACAACTACTATCTTGAGTTCTGTTTCAAAATTTGAAGGATATTAATATGAATGACTTGCTTTGATACTATTATATACATGCCATTTTCTTGTGAGACCTTTCCTTATCTGCTGAGGCCAGCATGCAAGTGAGCTGTTTGGTGCAATTCCACTGAAATCAATTTCAATCAATACTTTCCCTTCCTAGGAAGCAATTATTTAATATTTATCTGATGAGATGCCTCTTTTACTTTGCCTGTTTCTCAGGGAAAAGACATTTTTTTTTCCCCAGTGGTAACAATGAGAAGTTAGGTATATGCATGAGCATCTGGTTAGAGATGAAATCTGTAGCATGTGATAGAGAAAAAATTTGTCCCACATCCTGTTCCTATGCAAACATTAACGGATTTCACTGACAAGTGTCAGAGAGAAACTTGTTGTCAAAATTGTTTTACATTAATGCCTTCTTTTCTATATCACAATGAAGGGATAATAAACTGCAATGATAAACTTCAGGGGCTTTGATAATACAGCCTGCAGGTGGCTAGTAAGGATAAGTGAACTGGCGCACTGCCTGGCCTGGCATTTGCTTCAATAGTTCAGTTTTGGCAGCTTTTCTCAATCTGAGATTACTGTCTTCCCCTTCCCACCTCTGATGTAACCTTTAAATAAACGTATGCCGGTGACAGAGCAGATATTTGAGTGAAGAACTGAGCTAATATATTTTTTTTTCTATAATAGGACCATTCCCAGGTTACCTATTTGTTATGACCTGCCCCAGAAGGTGCGAGTAACCAAGGCTTTTGTTAATACATCCCTTGGGGTGGATTAGAGTGAAATGACACTCAATGATTGGCATTTATAAATGTATATATGTAGGGTTTATTTTAAAATTACTTGGCTGCAATTGAAAGCAGGTATGTAGCTGTTTTGGTTATTATTACTTATGGTAATACAGCAAAGAAAAGCATGAAAATATCACTTAAGAAATTACAAAAGGAAAAGAAAGAAAGGGAAAGAAAGGATAAGAGTAGAAAGATATCACCACTCATGGATCCAGTGACGAGACTTGATTGTTGCAGTTTAGATGTCCCTTGGTTGAAGTGATAGTCACAGTCTTGATCTGTCAGCCGTGGGGGAAGCTCACAGAACATAGAGTTCAGTGGGTTATATACATCCAAGTTCAGGTGGGAGCACCCAACCATCTTCCCTGGTAGGGGGAAGATTTATATTGTCTGATGCAACACTGTGGAACATGGCAGCCCCATGGAAGTCCCCAGAAATTAGTCTGGGGGAACATTGGGGTTTTTAATGGTATATGACACCTTCCATGACATGACAGCTGCCTCTCACATCAGTGTACTTGAGCCAATTATGCCCAATCAGAAGGAATACCAATACCTTCCCCAAAGTTGTAGGACTGAGTCAGTTGTGTAAAGGAGGACTTTGGCAGGATAAAGTGGGGGTGCAAACCTCACCCCAGCAACGCACCCTGCTGCCTCTGCAAATAGTCGATTGTTTGAATCTTTAACCATTAACATTCCGGTCTCTTGCACCCTTGCAGTATGATTCCTAGTGCATGTTAGTACCAGACTGCTATTCTCCAAGAATATTTTGAGAAAACTGTTGAGTTGTATAGTCATTTTAGTAATTATATCGTATCAGGAATAATGTGTTTTTGCTATGTTGTTTCAAATGCCATCTCAGTGGTACTTTGGAGAACAGCAGACTGGTGTTAAGTAGCTACATGTTGTGAGCTATATTTACCTGACTATTGAGATAGTATTACAAGCAGCCAAACTGGAGGCACCATGTCCCTGTACGAGGCAGCGCATAGTCTTGGTTGGGTGATGCAGGCTCACACTGGCTTGCTTTGTAATTCTTCAGGCTGAGACCACACACGCCATGCTTGCCTCCTCTGTGGGAAAGCAGAGGTACTCTGGTTAAGCCACAGCCATTCCCACAGTAGAGACAATACATTTAACTTCTGATAGAAGAGTCCTGATGCAGTTGTCTCATTTGGTTAAATGGTATCAGCTCAGGCTGACTTACCCGTGTTTCACCACTGTGCAAGTGAACTATGAATCCAACAAACAGATATCCTTAATGATAATAATAGTAATAGTTAATATATATCTATTAGATTACTAAGTTTTTATATATTATGAAGTATAGTTAAAATATTTGCGATTTTAATTAGCAATAATGCTCCAAAGATATCTCGCTAGGAAGTGTAACATTTAGATGGGTGCAGAATTTTGGAAGAAAATAGTTCTGACCTTGATTTAATGCTTTTCTTTTGTTTTTCTTGCCTTTGGTGCAGCAATCATATATTTTTTTTATCCTTTGAGTAAGATGCTGTGACTTCACAGTGTAAACATAAAAAGTTTACATTATTCTCCAAAACTTGACACCTATCACTAAAATCGCTTTCTTTTCTGACTCTGAGACTGCCTTATTACCGGTATTTCTACCTTGCTCATACTTTTCATTATTTTCCCCATTTGCTCAACATCTTTCCTATTCTGACCCACTTTCACCTACTTTTCTGTCCTATCCCTGCTTCTTTCAGTCCTCTTAAGTAAACCCTTTTCTGTCCTCCAAGTCCCTGCCCTCACTCACCCTCCCAGAGCTTGGTGCTGGCCTTGTGACTCTGAGATATTTGAAGCTTACGTATTTTTGTCCAGCTTGGTGATTTGCATTTTGGATAAACTCAGCAATGTTTTAGAGCTGGACCAGCAGCCGGGTAAATGTCATCAGCTGGGCATGCTGACTCAGAAAATGCTGCCAAGGCTCCAGCTTCAGAGGCTTTGCCCTGCTCCCTCAAAGAGGCTGAAATAGTGGTCTGATAGTCCCTGCTCTCACCTCAGTGCCTCATGGTGAGCGGAACAAACTGTTTCCCACTGAAGGCCCTGTTGAGCAATAACTGGAGCTCCCCAAGGACCCCATGATGCCTCTGCCATTACTTTCATTCAAGTTAAGTGATGTCTGAGTTTCATCATACCTCGTGCTCAACATAAAATTTCCATCTGTTCCTCCCCTAGTTAGGCAGATACTTCTATTACATCATTCCTCACTCCTCTCTTCCCTCCATGGCCTAACATGGTGAAACATTGCCTGCAGGAATGGTCCTGGCTGCTCCGGAACAACTGTGTTGTTCATGGCATGACTGAACGGGCTTTGGCTGCTTCATGGGTTTCAATGCACTTCAGCACCATGAAGAAGAGGTATCTGTGGAGAATGCAGCTTTGGAAATCACAGCAGCCTGGAGTGCTAAATAAGGGCTACTGACAGAAAGACAACACCAGAAAGACAACAGTGCCAATTGAGAAATGGTTTAAGACGGTAGTTCAAGAGAGACTGAGACTGTAGCGCTTGAAGAGATCTCGCCACAGTTGCTCTGTACATAAGTTACATCTTACTTCTGTGACTTTGAATGGGTTCTGTTGTGCAAAGAATTTAGCAAACATGGAACAAAGCGTGGACCCTTCCTGAAAAGATAAACATTAAATATTGTCCTTACACAACGGAAAAACAATATCATTTACCTCCAGGTTAAATACTCCTTTCAGGTCAGAATCTTTTATTGATAGCTGCATTGTTTACTTCCACCTTTACAGACTCCTGGATCAATGCTTTTATTTTGCAATGGATTTTCTTTTTTTTTTGGATGGACACTGGCTCTTGAAATATTGACACCACTGCTTTGAGCAGTGGAAATGGGAGGCAAGATCTTGTTCTCTGCCAAAAATTCTCCTCCTCAGTCAGGCTCTGTCAGTGACAATAATGTTGGCAGCTCTCACTTTGGAAAGCCTGAGGTATAATGTGATTTCAGGCTTTCATACTTTTCAGGTTGAAAGGTTTGGGGTTTTTTTTCCCCTTTTTATAAGAAGAGAATCTGTACTCATCAAATTCTTATTTCCTTCACTGGGTTACTATCAACTGTCTTGTCATGAAAATCTCACAGTAAATAGAGAAGACACAAGCTCTCATGCTGTGGCTTGGCTTTAGGTTCAGCATGTCCACACAGTTAGGACTTCAGATCAGTGTATTCATTTATAGATGACATTTTACTGTCCATGTCTGTTTTCTTGTCCTGCACATGCTGCCAGCAGGACTAAAAGATTGTATACTGCCCACAGCTAGGAGTTAGTGTGTTCATATCTTGTAGGCTGTGGGTTTCATACAATTTTCTGTCTTACCTTGAGCTCTCCATGGTATTTTCCCTTACAAAATAGTGCTCTGTCACACTTCCTTGTTGGGGTGGGTGGTACTGATCTTTTCTGCTAAAGGAAGAAAGAGGAAGCAAATGTAAATGTAAAAAAACATCACAATGACAAGGTGCAAATTTATGGGGTATAGTAACTAATGTGGGTCATTCTACCTCAGGAGTGGTCTGTCAAAGAGAAGGACTTTAGAGACAGCTAAAGAGAACTGAAAGATCAGCCTGAAGAAAACTGCTCATATCAAAATGGACTGGAAACAGTTAGACCTGTTTACAATAAAACTGGCAGGTATGGGAAAGGTAGGTAGGAAGGTATATAGAAGAGTGGAAAAATGGTGGACAGATTATCCTAGAACTCTAGATTTTAAAAATTATTGCTCTGAAGCGTCTTTGAAGAACTGTTCACTTAGTATTGGACTTAAACAGGCGACAGCAATTACCATATCAGCTCAGACAAACGTCTCAGTAGTGAAGTACATTTTTTGACTACATGTTTTAAACCCAAATTAGTAAATTTTTATTCAAAACAGAGTTGGCTCTATGTAACATAACAAATTGAGTAGAGTCTGTTGCATCGTTTTAAACTATTTGAACACTTTTCTGTAGCATTTTAATTAGGAAAGGAGACACAGGCTTCTACAGGCTTGCTCTGATTTTGGGTGGTGTTACCTGTATAACATGCTAGATGGCTCTTCTTAAGGCAACAGGGGTAGAGTTGACCTTGTGATTATCTTAATGATCATCTTATGGCAGCTCTTTGAAAAAATGTTTTCCCCATTTGTCTGGGAAGACATGGATTGACTGAAGATAAAGGATGGATTGCCTCTTCCTGAAACATATACTGCAACTTTTTTGACTGCAACTTGTCAGCACAATGAGAAGAATTAAACACCTAGCTCTGCCTTTGGGAAATGGGGAGTGATAGACGAGATGAAAACAAGAATGTGGTAAATCTGTTTCTTGGTGGAGAGAAATTAAGGAATTGGAGAAGAAGGGAATTTTAGCATAATGAAATTAGAAATGTAAATCTGAAGACAAAAAAAACTACCACACATAGCAGTTAATAACATCGGTGGTATAAACACAAAATTCCTTTTTTTTTTTCAGAATTTGGGGAGAAATAGACCTAATATGTTTGGCTGGATATTCTTTCCCTTTGAGGAGCTGCTTTTAGGAAAACCTGATTTTTCTTAAAAACACTTGCAAGATGAAATTATTTGAATTGTATCTGTTCCCTGGCGAATGGGTTAACACCCAAACAGTAACTTTTATTTCAATGGGACTATTCACACAAATAATTGTGTGTAAGTGGGAGTGAGAAAATGACAAATTTCTTCCTTTGCCATTTCTGTGAATAGCTTCTCTTTTTTTTGATTGACTTAAAGTGAAAGCATTTCTCTCTCATGGTACAGTTCTCTTTTAACTGTTCCAAGGATTGGATAGATAGCATTGGCACACTCAAGACAATGCCATCAGCAGCAGTCTAGCTTGGTTTTCTGGTGGAGACTGTCAGCCCTGAGGGGGATATTATCATTAAAACCCTACATGCACACACTTTTTCACCTGTACATGGAAGAAAAATGTCTGGCAGTGTGACAGGGCAGACCTAGAACCAATGTTTTTATGTCTATAGTAAATCTTCCAGATTAGTACATTATGAGTCCTAGACACTTTACGCATGGAAGGCAGGTTGCCAACACTCCTGATATTTGTATTCTATCTGGGTACCCGCAGTGTTTTCATTTAATGCATTATGGGGGGAAATGCAGCATTTCAAATCAGTTTTCTGGAAATCATAAGCAAATTCTCTTGATCTCAGATCCATGGATCACAGTATAGGGATTACTGCTACAGCCTGATCTCAATGAGATTGCTCTAAAGGGAATTCCAGTTTTCAGCAATGATTAGTTATGAAATTGACTCAGCTGATTACAGCATGGTGCTAATAGCACCAAGGCTGTGGGTTTGATCCCTGTTACGGGCCATTCACTCAAGAGGTCAATGAACTGCTTGGGTCCCTTTCAGCTCAGAAGATTCTATGATTTAGTTGTAGAAATAGTTATGATGAATGCCAGTGATACATATTTTTCCAGGTAGAATGAGAGCAACTCTGCAGTTAATACTTGATATTTATTTAAAGCAGCATTATTACCAAACAGCCATCCCATCTCTTCTGCCAAGTACTTGTTCGTGTGCCCTGCTTCTGTATTGTGCCACCACAACTAACTGCACAGCCTTGTAGAAAACCATATTGATAAACCAATCAGCTAAAAATTCCTCTTGTTCCCCTGTTTACTGTTGTTTTCAGTTGATTCAGGCTCCCAACCTTGTTACTTTACAAATCCTTTACCAGCACAACATAGGGATCAGTGTAAGAGTAGCAACAAACGAGCAGTGGAACAGTGCCAGGGTTGGGGGGAAAGATGTGGACTTTTCATGGAGGGTAAATTGAATTATATATTTAAAATTAGTCTTCTAGTTTTAACACATTTAGAATTCTTTTTCCAGGGACACTGTTCAATTTTCATTTAATGCAGTTTTCCTCCAACATTCCTACCAGTGAACACTCCTACGTTTGATCTGAACAGAAAATATGAAAAGGAATCAGCAAAGATACAGGGTTTTTTTAATATCTTAACTTTAGTAGATTTTTTTTATTACTCTTGCCTAGATTTTTTCAGCTCTAATTAGTTCTGGGGAATGATTACTGATTGATTTACCTGAGTATAGGATTTTGTTGAATAGGCAAGCAGTGCTTGGGATTAGAATTTGGAAAAAAAAATAAGATTTCTTTTATAAGTTTTTTCACAGTACCACTGGGATGAATAATCATCCTTCACCAGTGAAAAGACATTCATTCTTGTTTCAAGGGGAAGAAAATAGACCGGCTATTAGCAATAAATTGAAATTATCACTTTCTATCAAAGTGAATACGCTGCACTTGTGAAACACCAGTAATCTAGCTGTGTTTAAAAGCTATGTGAAAAATAGTAGGTTTGCATCTTCTTTTGGCACTTTGTCAACAATGCATGATACATGATTTAGTTATCGATTCCTGAAAAACTTACTAGACAACATGACCACCTTTAAGCACAGAATACTAATAGATAATATAATAATATAATACTAGTGTTTAACCCATTATATCACCTACATTTCCATAGTATTTTTCACCAAGTATTTAATGTATTACAGTAGTATAAATACTTTCCCATATTAAGTGATTTACTGAAAAACTAAAGATAAAGTCTACTGCAAAATTCCTGTTATTCCAGACTTGGATTGCAGCCAACAGACCTAAAATAATTTTAGAATGTAGAATGCTTCTTACCTTGAAATATAAGCATATATAGAGGCACATATATGGGACCAAATCAGCAGATAATGTGAAGCAATGCAATTCCATTGAAGTCAGTAATTTATAGCAGACGAGGTTGCGGCCACATGCTTGTATGTATGTGTAAGTACTTGTAACAGACACATGTATTTACGTGTGACCTAAAATCATGTATGCATGTAACTGTGTAATCACATACAATTGCTTTCTTCTGCCAGCAAATTTTTCATTAGACTGGAAAAATGGAAAGCCCTCATGTACTTAGATATTAATTATTTCTGATTATGAGAGGCACACGGTGTTTCACATCCCTCCTGATTTTTAGGGTGTCCCTTGCTGAAACAGTGCCAAGGTTATTCGTCTGAAAGTCATCAATGATAGAAATAAAAGACTTGAGGAGAGGATGAAAGATGGAAGTGTAATTTCATTGACTTTGTCCATGGAGAATACGTTCAGTTAATATTATGACTTTTAAAATGTGATATGCTATTGAAAAACTATTTATAAAGCCTTGGTATACACATGGTGCCTGGTATGTAAAATTTGCAGAACTGTGGTTGAATAAAGGAGAGACACCTTCAGTTTGCAAGAACTACTACTACGGACAGGAGCTGGCTCCTTTTCCTCCACTGGCTGACATTTCGAGGGAGAGAAGATACTGATGGGGAGAAAACTTCTGAGCAACTTTAAAAGGAAAGTAGATGGTACCAATTGCAAAACCTTCTGAAGGGAAGAAAAGTTATCCATAAACTTTTAGGTGCAATGGATTAAAAGATGGAAGAGATTGATAGACAAATTATTAGAGGAAGCATCTCAGGAAGCAGAAGCTCCCTCTCTCCTTTGTGTATGTACACAAACTACTGCTTTTCCAGATAGCTGTTTCTATTCTTGAAAGTCTTGTTTCTTTCTTTTTTTTCTTTTTTTTTCTTTAGTAGCTTGTTTGTTGTTATGCTTTATAAATATACCATGAATTATTCCCAAGTGGACAACAAACCTAATTCTTTTCTGAGCTACACCTTCATAAAACCAATATAATTCTGTCAAAATTAATGGATAGAATAGTACCATTATTTTGCAGAGTGTTAAAAGCAGCCTTGTTCCTGCAAAGGCAGGATATCTGTTTTTCTTTGAGCTTCCTATTATCTATATTAAGCCTCTAGGCTACTTGTTACTTCTCTTGTGATTGCTAATGCATGTTCCTGTTTAGCACTGGTATTATCTGTTGCATGGTCCAGGGATAGCTTGTTCTGTCTTGGTGTTAAGTGCTGGTGAGATGCAATCAAATTTTGTACCTTCAGACCACCATAAGTGACACAGAAGGGGATGATTCATCAACTGCAACTGCTTTAATGGACCTCTTCAGCATCAGAGTATTACATGAATCACATATTACAATGTAATCCTGAAATGTACCACTGAAGAACGAACTGCAAAACCTAAAGAAAAAGAAGGTATCCAGGTCAGTCAAAGAGTGATCTCAGTACTGATTAAAACCAAAGCTTGTTTCCAGTTCAGGATTCGCTGGTCTTTGTGCTCCTGACTGGCCTACTGTTAGTACTACACACTGGATCTTGGTTCTTGCAATACTATCACAGAATACCATAATGATAAAGTTGGTAGGGACTACACCGAGGTCGTCTGGTCCAACTTCTTGCTCAAGCAGGAGCATCCCAGAGCACATGGCACAGGAGTGTGTCCAGATGGTTCTTGAATATCTTCATTGAGGGAGACTCGACAACCTCCCAGGGCAATCTGTGACAGTACTTGATCATCTGCACAGTACTATGTTCCAGAAATGCCCAGCACTTTCTTTAATCTGTCCTTTGTGTATGTTTGATTCACTTATAAGATGTTTTTCAACATCATTGCTTCTCAAAGATCTTTACCTCCTTTTCCTTTTCCTCCCATCTTTCTCTCATTTTATTCATGATGTGCGTCAGGGTTAGTTTTTCTGTCATGCCTTACTATATCCAGCAGGTCACCACCTCCTTGTTGAGATGCTCCTGGTTTAAAATCAAGCACCACTGAGACATGATGCCCGCTGACATAACTGGGGACTGAAATCCCACAGAGCAGAGGCCAAATTTGATGAGTATTTTCTAACATTTTGCTTCTGGAAGTACAGAGGAATAAGAAATAAGGCCTAAAGGAAATTTAAAGATGAAGGATGACAATGAGGTACTCCCTTATGATTGCATGTGGAGAGAAAGAATCCAGATTTTGTTGGTCGTGACAGTTCTCATTAGACAGTGCACACTGAAGTAGAGCCATGTGTGGTTTGATTCCTACCATAGGATGAATACTTCTGAGGAGGGTGTTATTTACAGGAGAGTAATATGTGGAAAAATTAAGATTAACCTAAGTAAAATGCATTTTTAAAATATACCTCCTGTGAATAAATCCTCTATGTTAAAAAATATTCAGAAATCTTGAGAATCTGCTGTAGCAAGGTTCAAAAAATATGTGTTCACAAAACAACTGCAATGGTCTGGGCTTTGCCTGTGGAAAATTTTAGTCATTTCACCTATCTGTAACTGCAGGTGAAAAATACAAATATGATTGGCTCTAGTTTTTAAAATATTCAGAGAAAATGCTGAAGAGTTTTCAAGCTAAGCACCAAAGAGTATATAATCACATCTTGAACAGAAGTTCGTACTTTGCAAGTTCAAATGAACAACTAAGATTATTATACAGAAAAGATGTCATTTTACCCTCTTTACAAATTGGTTAATGAGGTGCCATTGGATTAAGTAACTTCCCAAAGGTCACATAAGTCTGTGGCAAAACAATGAACTGAAATTAGTTCTCCAAGGTGCACAGTCTGACAGTGCAACATTGTCTTTATTTCTATTCTCACAGTATTTACTTTATTTAATCTCTGCTGATACTTAAAATTTCATTTTAAACTTAGAGAATATCAAAAAAGCTCTTTAAAAAGCCGAAACCCTTAAACAGTCCTTCCAACCTGTTTTTCTGAATGCTTTTCTGTCCCTTGGGTTACCATAGGAAATCATGTTGTGATCACGTTTAATTGTGTATTCTCAGCAAAGAAAGTAAACCTTGACATTAGGAAACCTGAGGGGAAAATGTTTAAAAGGGAAGTAGGCATTTCATATTGGAAAGATTTGCATGTGTTCAGCATTAGATAGAGAGCTTTAGAGAAAACACATAAGAGTCTGAGCACTCAGGCTTTTCTGGGTTCCCCACTGGGGAGGTGATACTGCACTTGGTTAATACATTATAAACACAAACTGGCTAGCACTTGCTGAATTTACATTGCACATTAAAAGTTTGAGGTTCCAGAGGGAATTCAGAATTCCTCCTCTTAACAGAACTGCTTTTCTCTGGGGAGATGTAACAAGCCACCGCTGCGATCAGCAGCAGCGTGATCTGCAGTAGTAGAAACACTCGTAGCTCCACTTGTTTAACCCACAACCTCTGACTCTACTCTCCAATGCTCTGTGTACATGATTGTTTACTATAGATTGCAAGTCTTTTATATGAGATCTTTAAGAAAGGTCTTGTGATGAAAATGAAAATCTGCCCTCCACTATGCAGAATATGCTTTCTTATCAAAAATGCAAAAGGTTCTTAAATTGTTTTATTTCTTCAATGTAAGATTTTAATAATAGAACTCTTTGCTATTTTTCTTTCTTACCAGTTTGCTGATAGACTGATGCTTTTGACGTATTTTTTAGAAAGGAGAGCATAATTCTGTTGTCCTAAACCATGTTCTACAACTGACAAGAAAATATTTTTGTTGTACATGAAGCTGTAAAAACAGATCTAAAAAGAGGACATTGGAGTGGGAGTGTGAAAACTTACATCCCTAAATCCTATATAGCAATCCTGACAACTGCTGTTTTGCTGTTGGCTAACCATCCCAATACTCCCTTTTCAGATGGTTCCCATCTCATACCTTCTACCAGCTGCTGAGCATCCCATCTGCCATGCCCATTGGGATTTTGCTGTCCCTGGGCTCTCTCAGTGCTTACCAGTGAGCTTAGTGTTAGACACTCAGTCAAATCAGCAGAAGTTATGTGATGAGGCATCTAAAACCTAAGGTTTTCTGGTGACACTTCCCTCATGGCTATAGCAGGGTCAGCAGTACGTGATCTTCACCATGCCTCAAAGCAAAAATGTCATCCAACTCCAGCAAAGTCAGAAAACTTGGGCTTATTTGTGTCTAAGGTGAGTTTCACCCCTCATCTCCAATTCACTGGTTTGTAAAGCGCCTTAAAATAGCTCAGCTGTCAAAGCCAATGTATGAACCCCTCATCACTATACCAATGTAAATTATTACTTATCTAAAATTTTTAAAGGTGAAAATATATGGCATTGCAAAATGGCATTTGACAGCAAAATGTGACTGCACTGACTGATGTGAGCTTTCAGTCTGCTGTGCTCCTGGAAACAAATGGACTGCTTTCACACATCTCCAGTCTCCAGGTCTGTCTACGGTTACTACAGTGACTTCTCTTTGTTCTGTACTTGAGTGCTGTAAGAGTCAAGGGCTCATCTGTCATGTGCTATAGATAATCTCAAAAACACCTTAACAGACAAGGTATGAACCCCAGGGCTGTTTATATTCATGAAAACTTTTCCCCCCACAGAGGTCACATTCAGTAAGATAAACCGTGTCATCAAATATGCAGCATACATTGCAACAGGGGTCTGGCATTGCAGGCTTAAGACTTTTTGTGAGTTGTGTCAAGGAGGACTGTTTTTGTCCTTAGCTTGATGAACAGTTTCAAACGGCCAGCACTCTTGTAGTTCAAATGTAAATGAGAACACAGGTTACAACTACCCTCACTTCTCTGTACTGAAATAACGAAATGCATTTTCTTTTACCTGACTTCTTAATACCCAGGGAAGAGCTGATATACAGGTGTCATGGTTATAATATACATATAATAAAATAGACATAGTAAAATTAAACAGCTGCCTGACAAAGACATTGCAGAGGACTGTCTTTCTGTGTTGCGGGCTGCAATATGTGCCTGACACATAATCAGGTCACAGGTTGTATTTGTACCCATGGCAATAAAGATAATATTTAAAACTGATACAATAACTAGTTTTTCCCCAAATTTTTATGACCTAATCAGGGGGATAACCCTAGAACTTATTGTGTGTTTATCGTATAGTACTGCTGTTATCAAAATCTATCAGTTTCACCTGAAAATACGAATAGGGATGTCTAGATATTTGCAGTACACTCCTACACATTCCATGTCCAGTTTTCCCTTAACTTCAATGAGTTTTGGATTAGTTCTTTTGTTATTTGAAACAATTTTTAAGGCTGTTTCAGTATAGCTTCTCACAAGAATGCATATTGATATTTATTTTGTCTTATATTATCACTGTAAATAACTACACAGCCATCACTGATGGCCTCTATTTTATTTTTACGGAGTTTAAATCCAAAATGCAAGTACACATCAATTTTCTAACAAATATTAAGAGACAGCATCTAGCTAAAACTTGTTATGAAGAATTTAGTGTGCATATTTTGCCTCCACACTTGCTTTATTTTGCCAAATAGCCTATGTGGAAAACAATTTACTTATCCAGTAAAAAAAAAAAAAAAACAAAACCACCGAAAAAACCCCAAACAAAAAAACCCTAAGAACAACAACAAAAAACCCCCAACCCTGTTCCATTCTGTTTTGGTTTCTGGGGTTCTGTTGTCATTTTATCCTAAAGTGCTGTTTCCTCACATTTGCATCTACCAGCCTTTTTAATGTGATATTCCATTTAAACTGCCTTTTAATTGTATGTGCTGCCTTGGCAGAACATGACTGATGTACTAGCGTTAATTAGGGCTCCAGTCAGCAGCCTATGCCAGCTGGAAACTGAGAAACAAGCGTAAATTATTCTGTCATCAATCAGCTCAAAAATGTTTGAATCACTAATTAGTTTGCAATTTGGGTGACAGTTTATCTGACGCAGGCGGTGTCAGAAACTTCAGATCTTAGATGAATAATTTGCCAGCAACAAGCACATATTCCCTGCTTTTAAATACATGAAGGTTTATCTGCATGTTGAAAGGTGGCTCAGCAGTCTTCATTAACTTCCAACTGGGACTATGTAAATCAGGAATCAGTGTGAGGCACTTCAGTCTGTGGTGGCTTAGCAGATGATATTTAGAAAAAGAAAGCCTCTTTTCTCTCTTTTTTTATTAATAATTCATAAACTGATAGACGAGAATGTTTGGGCTTTAACAGCTTAAAAAAACCACAATGGTTAAAAAAAAGAAGGCAATCACCCCCTTTTACATGAAAATTAGTTGTGCTGCATCTTGCTGTTTAACTGATTTAGTCTCCTCCACTGTCATGTGTCTGGAATGTTAAGCAGTAAGTGATTAGCCCTTGTCCTTTAAAGCAGGATCATTATTGGGGTTTTATTAAATGGCAGACTTGTGTTTCCATTTAAAGGATAAGGAAGGTGGGGGAGGGGAAACAAGAAATTGCTAACAGGAAGCAGAAAAGGTTACCAGTGTCTCAAAAGGAGAAACTATTTAACATTATAAATGCAGTCGAGAGGGTCTTAATATCTGTGTTATTCTTATCTATAAGAGAGATAAGTTTAATATCTTGCAACACATACAACTATTGTGTGGCCCACAGATAAAACAAAACTGTAAAAACAATTGAGGGAGATGGTATTACTGGGTAGAGAGACAGCAATGTGTCTTCTACTTACTCATCCATCCTTCTGGAACTAAAAGATGGCTTTGATATGGAAAGGTGCAACAAGAGCAGGGAGGAGAGCTGTAAGCTGACAGTGGTTCCAAATACAAAAAGCAGTTGAGAATAAGATTCTTAGGTCATCTGTGGCTGGCAAAGGGCATGCTCTCTGCATTCAGAGCTTTGACAAGGTGAGGGAAGCGGGGAATAGGATACTGTGTAATTACGATTAGCTAGTGCCACTCTAAGCACAAAACAACAGTAGCATCCATGGGAGTGCTGCTTCTTAGCAAGTGTTAGCAAAAGGATTTGAAGTAAGGAGTCAATGACAGTTTGGTGACAGTCCTTTTCCCTTCTGTCCCAAGTCCCTCTGCTCTCAAGCTCTATTTTTTATAGCCAGAAAAAATCATTCCCTGGTATGTCATATTTTAACGCCTTATCTACATTGGTTTAAAACTTTACTGAACTTTGTCTACTTTGGTATATTTTTTTCCAATATATTAAATAGACTTATGTAAAATAATTTTGTTTTCAGAAATTTCTAGGAAAAGTAAGTTTTCTGCTTTAGGGGAGAAAAAAACCCAACTAACAAAACATATTGGCTTTGTGTATGGCAAAAATTGTGATTCTTGTGGCTGCTTCACTGAGAATTTTTAGATGTTACAGGCAAAAATGTTTAAGTTTAGCAAAATATACAGTCTACATGACATAGTGTTCTGCACCACTTTAATGAAAAGTAAAAGGCAAGATTGGTCAAATTGCAATATCCTTAAACAACTTCACATCACCAAAAACCAGGAGAAATTAGATGGAAATACAGTAGATGCGGTCTTTAGAAATCCCCTGGCTGGGGGATCACACAAGATTTCACACACTGTTGCATGTAGCCTGTGTCCTGTGAAAAAATCAGTACTGTACTGGGAAAGAGGCTGCAGAATGCTCGGGCCATGCAGGATAACCAATTCTCTCTCCTACTGACCACCACTTCATCCCCCATTCAGGCTAAGTACCTTCCAGGGATGGTTCCTAACTGTGCTCCTTATTAGCTGAGTGACCAAGTGGGATCCTGACTGCTGACTGCCCTACCTGCAATCAGGAGGGAGGGAGTGCAAATACAAAAAGCCCTGTGTAACAATACGTAGCCTAGGAGATCCGGTTTTCGAGGTATCAGATCAAGCACTCAACATGAACGGCACTTTTGACTTTAATCCCTCTGTCTCAACTCTCTGTCAGCACAATGCTGGAAAAATAAATTCCTGTTTGTCAAGCACTTTCATGAACTATACAAAAAGCACATGCAGAAATTATTGAGCCTGGCTTTAGAGGGAAGTTTGAATAGTGGAAAATAAACAAAGGTTTGGACTGCACACTGCAGCATGAAGATAAAGCAGAATAGTGAATAACTCCTTACTCTGCAGGCTCTCCTCTATGTATACATTGAATAAGGCTGTGGTCTTCATAGGGACAAAATATTGGAGCTACATGGGAATTTCTTTTGTCAAAAATTTTTTGCTTGTTTCTTTGTTTTAGCAGAAAATACCAGTTTCTCAAAACTGCAAGTTTTTGTGGAAAAAAGTTCATATGAATGATGTTTTTGTCAATAAGACTTCAATGGCCCAGAGGAGAATTTATTGTCAAAAGGTAAGCTGGAGAGTGATAAACCCACAGAGGTAGACCCACTCCAGAGCTGCCACCAGCTTGATGGTGAAGCAACACTAAATCCAGTGCTACCATAGAAAAATTTGGCTGTCTTGTAGGAGTAGATGATGGCTGGAGGTCATGCATCTGGCAACAGCCCTCCTTCTTCTGCATCACATAACTTTGTTGTTATGTCCTGCTTAATACAGGCAGAAATTATGCTACTTCTGCACTTTCTTGACACTTCCCATGTTGCTTTCCACATCCCAGAGGAGATCTGAGGTAATTCAAGCACTGGAAGTTTGTTTCTTCTCTTACTCTTTCTCTCACTGCTTTTATTTCAAAAGGTCTATTCTTTATTCCTAAATGGAATTTAAATGCAGCAGTGTTTTACTAATAAATAGCACTTCTGGACCCCTAGAAATCTTTTTGACGCTATAAAGCAAACGGACACATGGGCAACTGCTAAGATCATGTTAATAGTCATTTCTCTTCTTTTGACTGAATCTTCAGCCTTAATACAGAAAGTACAAATGTATATGTAAGTGCCTAGTCTGTAGACACTGTCAGAGTGTAAAACTGCAAACTCCATGAGATGTCTAACAAAAAAATCACCAAATCAGTTTAGCCCATGGGCTAAATACTTATCTTTCACACATGGGCTAAATATTTATCTTTCACAGTATTGACAAAAGACCCCAAAAATCACTGTCCTACTCTACAGAGTCCCTGTTCTCAGTTTTCTACAAACTAAATAGATGTGACAGATGACTGATGAGAAGAAAAACTGTTTCCTCTTCAAAAAGGAAAATGGCAGCTAAAACTTAGAGAAAATGACTTGTATAAAGTTGCACTGGAAGCCTTTGACAGCATTGGCAGCTGGGCAGCAATATAGTGAATCCTAGCTTAAGGTTTTAAGCTCTTCATAGTTCTTTTTATTTGCAGGAGGTGCAGATAATTTCTCCATGACCATGTTGTATTACTTTTTAGATGATTACAGACCTTTTATAAGTCTGAGTTCAGCTTCTCTGAGTTTAATTTATCTTAAAGATGAATTATGTTTGTCTGTGTTAAAGAGATCTTTGGGCCAAGGACAGTTGCTTTTTCTTTAAATGCTCACTGAGCTCTAGAAGAATAAGAATTGTGAGACAGGTATTTTAATTTTTTTGTTTTAATATGTGAGTTGAAGTCAGAAAATCTGTAATTCTGCTGCTGTCGGAAGCTGGTCTCAGAGAAGGCATACTGCAATTGGAGGAAGGGTCTGAGTACTAGCTCTGTGTGGCTCAGCTGGAAGGAATCAATTCCCAGAGACTACTCTGTCATCTCAGGACTTGTTGCTGCACAACACTATCATGACATCGAGGAAGAAGAATGAGTTAAAATAAGAAAACCAGATTGTTTAGTATCATAGAGAGCAAATTCCTACTATGTCTTTTCTTGATGCCCCCTTAGAAATTCCTTTAAATACTACGAAGTATTTTAGAACTTCTTTGATTTTGTTTTTGGGCTTGGATTTGTTTGATATTTTTCTATTCAATGCAATTATATTTGTCACATGCTGCTACTGTGAAAGGATGGAACCTCTACTGTTGTATGTCAGCTGGCATGCTTTGTCACTGTGGAGGGAGACACGTGCCAGGAAAAGGGTTAGCATTTGTTTACCCGTTACTGGCACTGATGTGATGAGTGAAGAGAACATATCAAACAGTTTTTGAAACTATTTTTTCAGAATAGGGTAAGGTTTTTTTAAACCAAATATGTTCCAAAGGGAGTGCAATACGTGGACTTTTCTTTCCTAGTTTGTTCTCTTGCTTCCTTGCATTTCATACATCTTAATAGACAGAGTCAATGAGAAAGAAAGATGAGGGTGAAGAAGTCCTCAAACTCAAGTGAATATCCTTAAAGGAAACCTATTCAGAGACTGTTATGTAGCCCTCATCACAGAGAATGAGCCAAGATGGGAAATGTTCAGGGTAAAAATCATACTAATCCTCAACAGACTTACCAGTGAAAGACTAGTGAAGACTGAAAAGGGCCCATGGGTCTGGATGAGCTCTTGCTTAAGTTTAGATGTTCATAGAATCAGAGAATTAATTAGGTTGGAAAAGACCTCTAAGATCATCAAGTCCAACCTTTGACCAAACACCACCTTGTCAACCAGACCATGGCACCAAGTGCCACATCCAGTCTTTCCTTAAACAGCTCCAGGGAAAGTGACTCTACCACCTCCCTGAACAGTTCATTACAATGTCTAATCACTGTTTCTGTGAAGGAATTTCTCCCAGTGTCCAACCTGAACCTCTCCTGGCACAGTTTAAGACTCTGTCCTCTTATCCTGTTGCTGGATGTCTGGGAGAAGAGGCCAAAGCCCACCTAGTAAAAACCTCCTTTCAGTAATTGTAGAGAGCAGTAAGGTCCCCCCTCAGCCTCTTTTTTTCTAGGCTAAACAACAACAGCTCCCTCAGCCATTCCTCACAGGACTCGTGCTCCAAACCCTTTGCCAGCCTTGTTGTGCTTCTCTGGATGCGCTCCAGCCCCTCAATGTCCTTGCAGTGATGGGCCCAGAACTGAACACGGCTCTCAAGGTGTGGCCTCACCAGTGCCAAGTACAGGGGGACAATCCCTGCCCTGGTCCTGCTGGCCACACTACTGCTGATACAGGCCAGGATGCCACTGGCCTTCTTGGCCACCTGGGCACATGCTGGATCATGCTTAGCTGCTGTCATCAGCACCCCCAGGTCCTTTTCCATTGCACAGCTTTCTAGACACTCTACCCCCAACCTGTAGCACTGTCTGGGATTTCTGTGATCGAAGTGCACTGGCACTGGCACCTCAAATCATTGGTCTTGGCACCTCAATCCAGCCTGTCCTGGTCTCTCTGCAGGGTCTTCCAATCCTCCAGGAGATCAACGCTCCCACCCAATTTGGTGTCATCTGTGAATTTACTGAGGGCACCATTGATCCCCTCATCCTGACCATAAATAAAGACATTGAACAGGACCGGGACCAATGCTGATCCCTGGGGGACACCCCTAGTGACTTGATGACAGCTGGATGTAGCATCACTCATCACTGGTCTCTGGGCCCAGCCATCCAGCCAGTTCTTAACCCAGCAAAGGGTGCACCCATCCAAGCCATGTGCTGCCAGCTTTTCCAGGAGAATGCCGTGAGATGATGTTGAAGGCTTTACTGAAGTTCAGGTAGACACATCCACAGCCTTTCCCTCATCCACTGAGCCAGTCACCCAGTCAAAGAAGGAGATCAGGTTGGCCAGGCAGGACCTGCCTTTCCTAAACCCCTGCTGTCTGGGCCTGATCCCCTGGGTGTCTTATACGTGCTGTGTGATAGCCGTCAAGATGATCTGCTCCATAACCTTGTCGGGCACGAGGGTCAGGCTGACCTTGCTGTCAGGCCTATAGTTCCCTGCATCTTCCTTCTGGCCCTTCTTGTAAACGGGCATCAGACTGAACAACTTCCCCTCATCCGGGACCTCTCCAGTTAACCAGAACTGATGATAAGTAGTGAAGAGTAGTTGAGTGGGCTCTTCCACCAGCTCCCTCATCACCCTAAGATGAAGTCCATCTGGCCCCATAGACAAGTGAGCATCTAAGTGGCACAGCAGTCACTAATTACTTCCTCATGGATTACAGGGTGTCCTGCTCCCCATCCCTGCCTACCAGCTCAGGGGGCCAGCTGCTCTGAGCACAACTAGTCTTACTTTTGAAGAATGAGGTAAAGAAGGCAATAAGTATCTCAGCCTTTTCCTCGTCTTTGGTGAATATATTTCCCTCTTTATCCAATAAAGAATGGAGGTTTACTTTGGCCCTCCTTCTGTTATTAATATATTTTAAAAAACTGGTATAACTGGTAGTAACCCTATAAAGTTTCAGCAAAACTTTTGCCTTTCTAGTTTTATTTCTACATGACCTAACAACATCCTTATATGCTTCCTGAGTTACCTGCCCCTTTTTCCAGAGGTAATAGACCCTCTTTTTTTCCCTGAGTTCCTATGAAAGCTCAATGCTCAGCCCGGCCAGTTGTCTTCCCTGCTTTCTGTTGACTCACAGGAATAGCTTGTTCCTGAAACTTCAAGATCTCTTTTTTAAAATTATGTCCAGACTTCTTGGCCCACTTTCAAGGGCTGCTTCCCAATGCTTTCTCTGAGCAAGTATCCTGAATAGGCTAAAGTTTGTACTCTGGAAGTCCAGGGTAGAGGTTCCATTGCTCTCCAGGAACCTCCTAGACTTCCTCCTCTCTACTGTGGTGATTTGGCCAATTAAACAGGGCTGACTAAAATGAAACATCAGCCATCTGCTTAGGGAATAGTTCATCCACTTCTCATCCTGGTTGGGTGGTCTATAGCAGACTCCCACCAGGACATCTGCCTTTGTGGCTTTCCCCCTCATTGTCACCCATAGGCACTCAACCTTCTCATCACTATCCTTGAGCTCTGTACAGTCAAAACACTTCCTACTGTACAGAGGCACCCCATCACCTCTCCTTCCTTGCCTCTCCCTTCTGAAGGGCTTGTAGCCATCCAGTGCAGCACTCTGGTCTTCCCACCACATTTCTGTCATTGCTTTCCCGCTGCACAGTGGCCTCTGGCTCCTCCTGTTTGTTACCCATACTGTGTGCATTGGTGTAGATGCACTTCAGCTGGGCTACTGATTTTACCTCTAACCCTGGCATCCTGTCCCTAGGCTCATCTTCAGTGAGCCTGGTCTTATTCCCATCCCCCTTCAAGCAGAACGTTTCAGGTAGAAACCTGCATGCTGTGGACATCCTTGCTGGTCGGTGGGAAATGATAAGCATCTACAGAGTTGTCAAGCAGCTGGGTTGTCCCTAACCCCCTACTGATTACAGAGGAGCTGGTTGCAGCATGCTCCTAACGTGAAAGGAAAGCCTCATTGGAAGTCTGGTCTTCTCTCCTTCCTGATCCTTTGCTGTTTATGGAGAGAAAGGGTAATTAACATTATCTTTCCCTCCATCCCTCTCACCCTAGAGGACAAGTTGCAGGACATACTAACCACAGAACTAGTCTGCAAAATTTGGTAAGAGCCCTGCCTCTTCAGACCATCTTGTATCACTGCTACCAAGTTCCTACACCCGCCTAGTGGTAGTGGAGTGATGACTTCCTTTTAATTTTTCTTCGGATTTTTTTAGGATGAAAGGAACTGTTCTGTACCTGTTTCTGATGATGGCTTCTTCCAGGTGAAGAGAGTTGCATGACTAGTAACTGGTCTGTCTCTAGCTCCTAGAAGTTAAGTATGGAGCATTTTCCTCTCAAGGAAGTCTTGAGATAGCCTAAAGCACTTGTAAACTAAGTATCATAGTGCTGAAGGTGCAATTGGTTTTCTTTCAGGGATACAATGTATTTTAGAAAATACTTTCTGTGTCTAACACATTTTGGCTTTCTTGAATTGGACATTTATTAGCTATAATTTTTCATAATTCACTAATACTTAACAAAATATACTCCTGGAAACCTTTTAATCAACTACCAACACTTTGGTCATGAAGGGTCAGTCTTTAAGCTTGATGTTCTCACAGTCTTTATGACCTCTCTATCATCACTCATTCAGAACACTTTCTAGCGGATTTTCCTCACTTACCCTTATGCTCTTTGGTTAGAGTGTTTAATGCCATGGGGGTGATCTTTCTAAGTATGCTTCTTCTCTGCCCTCTTTAAATTCTAATGCACATCCACTGGATCCTGTTCAAGCAGATGAGAATTATTGATTGTATGATCTCGTAATTTACTTTGTGTAAAAACAAAAAAGAGAAAGCTCTGTCTTTAGTTCTCCCTCTACCCCTGCAGGTTTGAAATATTTGTAGGTCTTTAAATGAGAAATGGGTTTTTTCTGAACTACAGATTTATTTCCAGTATTTCAATGTTAATCTAACTTACTGAAAAGGGGTTTTTTTATGACCAACCCTTGCTATATCACCATGGTTATCAAAACCAGCTTCTCACAATACTTCTAATGCAGTAGAAATTGGGGTGAGATTTAGGAATTTATTTATTGGATGTGCTGGGAGGAGCTTATTACACTTTTCAACATACCAAGATTAAACGTAGGGCACTTAATATTGAGAAATTACATTCAGTGTGTGATTTCCATGTTGTTTTCATCAGAAAAATATATATTATTTCAACTTCTGTACAGTCCACTGTACTTCTCTTAGAATGAGACAAACCTGAAAAATGTATATAGTTTTTGTTAGAGGCACAATGTGAAAAACAGTTCTTTTAGTACTTACCAGAGACTCCTTAATGTCTTTCAGTACTGAGTCTTTCCTTGAGCTATGATGAAAATTACAAATGTTCCTCTTTTTCTGTAATTCTGCGATAGTATCATTGCTGATGACACTTTCCCTTCGCTACTTACTATGGCAGGGGAGGAAGTGACTCAGCTTTGTAAAAACTTAGCAAGTTCTCCATCCTCTGGAGCTGTATCTCATCAGCAGGTAATGAAGCCAAGATTCTTCCTCCTACCTACTTCTACCTCATCTGGTATTAAAAACTAAGTGTGGACTATTTGGGAAAACGTTAGGACAGTGCTCTATTCCTATGAGCCCCATTCACGACATCTTGTACATCGTATAAACACAATTAGAAACTATTTTTCCACTAGTTTTGAAAAGGCTATCTTGATATATGTTATTTCTGATTACATTCTACTATGCTAGAACTCCTTGAAAATACCTGGTGTTAGATGTAAATTCTCCATTATACAGACAATATTTTTTCTCTTAGTGCTGCTTTTATCCTTTAACTTTCAAAGGGTAAAGCAGGATTATGGAATAGAACTTTCTAAAACTGCATAGTTTACACGTTTGTATAATTCTGGATGTTGTATGGTAGCCTGTTGACTTTTCACAAGGCTCAACTGAGCAACTCACACAGCATTTCTAATGTACTTAATCAGGAAGTCAAGAATGTCGTCTATTGTAGAATATGCTTTTTCCTTGTGGTTTTGTTAAATGTGTCTTTAATCATTAAAGAGATGACTGATGACTTCAGAAAAATATATGCATTTTACACTAATATATACAATTTGGGCTGCAATTTTATTCTTGCATCTTATTTAGAAGGTAATAAAAACAAAAGCAAAGACGAAAGATTCATCTTGTCTTTCTAGCATCAGATTGTCATAAAGTGCAACTCAGCCCACCTTAGCAGTAATTTAGATGCCATGTGAAGGCCTGGTTCCCATTTTAATCAGGTTTGAAAACCATCATGGGGGAAGGAGCTAGTTATAACTGGGTTGGCTTGATCAGACAGGTGAACCATTCAGCAGCAAACTTCAGGTTTATGAAAATGAAATATAAGGTGTCATGAAGCTCGGAGTGGGAAGTAAGTTAAAATAGTAGAAATTATTTAACTAGAACTGAAAATCCTTGTATGAGCATTTTATGTATTAGGACCTTTTGAAGAACCCAGAGAAGTATAGGAAAGCTGGTGAAGCCACAGAAGTTCAAAATCAAGACTGAAATTCTCAAAGCAGTACAATGGATTTTAAAAAAAGGATTTGAGAGGATTTTTAGTAGCACTTCTGTGGATAACCTTCCTGCAGTATTTGAAAATCTTAATCTTATTTTCTGAAGCTGGATAAACAAAGACCAGAATAAGATATAAGTATAGCCTATATTTTCACATATGATGATAAATACTAGATGAAAACACCAAGATGGACTAAATCCATAATGAGGAATAAGATGATGACATTCAAAACAGAGAAAAAGGGATTTTTATTATTTTTTATTCAGACAATGAGATATAGTTCAGCCATAAAATTTTATTACCCTCTCCATTGGAGCTTCAGCCATTTATCACAAGATTTTTAAAACTAGTTAGGATAAAATACTAGAAAATATACTGCTGGGATCCTTCCTGCAGTAAGGAAGGAGTAAATAGTGATATATTTACTTTTTGTGGTAGCCAAAACCTCATTCACCTAATGTCTGAGCATTTTTCCAAATATTATAACTAATTTCTCTGATAATAAAAATAAATGAAAAGAGTAATTGTAATGAGTTGACCCTGGCTGGATGCCAGACATCCACCAAAGCTGCTCTATCCCTCCCCTCTGCAACTGGCTGGGGAGAGAAAATATAATGAAGGGTTCATGAGTTGAGATAAGGACAGCACTCACCAAATACTGTCATGGGCAAAACAGGGTGGAATTAGAGATATTAATTGAATTTATTACTAAGAAAATCAGAGCAGGAAAATAAGAAGTAAAAATAGGCCTTAAAAACAACTTCTCCCACCCCTCCATCCTTCCCAGCTCTACCTCCTTCCCCCAGTGGTGCAGGGAGACAGGGAACAGGGGTTATGGTGTTGCCTTTCCCTGGTCTTAAAATTAAGAACCAAACATGGTTAGAAGGGAAAAAAAGGTTTTACCTCGGTATTTATTTAAGGATCCTCAGGTGCACCACATCCAGGTAGAATGCACTGAAATGCACCCCAGAATGCACACCNTAAGGGTACATGCAAAGCTGTATAAAAGGGTATATGAAAAAAGTATATAAAAGGGGTATATAAAAAGGCAAAAAATCATCATGGCATCACTGGTCAGTTCATCACATGTTGTTTCTCCCACTGCTCAGGAAGGGAAGTCCTTCCCTTCTCCAGTGTGTGGTCCTTCCTACAGGAGCTAGTTCTCCGTGAACTTTCCAATGTCAGTCCATCCTATGGAAAACAGTTATCCGCAAAATGCTCCAAAGTGGGTCACTCTTCCATAGGGTGCAGTCTTTCCAGAAAACCTGCTCCAGCATGGGGTCCTCTCTCCACAGGTGTGCAGGTCCCTGCCAGGAGCCTGCTCCATCACAGACCTTCCATGGGGTCACAGCCTCCTCTCAGGCATCCACCTGCTCTGGTGTGGGGCTCCTCCATGGGCTGTAGGTGGATCTGCATCCCCATGATCCTCCATCCATGGGCTGCAGGGGCACAGCTGCTTCACCGTGGGCTGCACCATGGCCTGCAGGGGAATCTCAGCTCTGGCTCAGCTCTGGAGCACCTCCTGTCCCTCCTTCTGCACTGACCTTGGTGTCTGCACAGTTGTTCCTCTCACAAATTCTTACCTGCTCTTCTCTGGCCACAATTACAACTGCCCAATAACTTTTTCTTCTTCTTAAATATGTTATCAAAGAAACATTACCACCATTTCTAATTGGTCTAGCCCTAGCCAGTAGGACATTCATCATGGAGCCAGCTGGCATTGGCTTTTCTGGACACAAAGGAAGCTTCTGGCAACTTCTCACAGAAGCTGTCCCTGCAGTCATCCTGCTACAAAACCTGGCCATGCAAACCTAATACAATAATTTATTATTTTTTTAATACTATTTTATTGGCAGTAATAATAAGCCTATACCGAACTTCCTTTCAGTTTTTGCTCAGATGGCCAACACATTTGTGCCCATTCGCTCCATGGCAGGCCATTAAAATCCATTAAAATGGATCTGACTGAAATGGAAAAAACTTTAAATATATCTTGGAAGCTTCATGTATTCGGAGTCAGAAGCACCAAGAGAAGAAACTGGATCTTGGTTCAAAATAAATATAGCATAAAAAAGCCATAGCAATGTATCCTGGTCCCTAGGGTATAATTTCTTCTTCTCTTGTAGGTAGGGTTGTAAATAGAATATAACCATACTACTACATTGTGTTTATGTTTCTATCATCTCTGGAAGCAACTGTATTAAGGCTTCACAGGTTTTTTTCTCCACTGTGGGAGACTTTCTTCTTTTTCCTACAGCTATGCCTGGATATTTAACTACAGGCAATAGCATAATGAGTCCAAGAAAATTACTATTGAATTTCAGAAACACATTTAAGTACTTCGCAGAGAAAATGTCTCTGCTGGGCTATGGTCTACTATTTCCAAAGTTCAAGGGGAAGAAAAATAACGAAAAATTGTACCTTTGATTTTTGAAGAGCTGCAGCAAGTTTAATCCTTAAAGCTTGAAAGAGCTTTCTGTAAATCAGCCAATTTGCTGAAAAGCCCTACCATGAGTATTTACAGACAAATCACTATATGAAAATTACTGTGCCCCACTGAAATCCATAATGAAGTTATCACTGAAAAACCGTGGTTGTTCAGCCATGCTGATGATTATTTCTAGTGTGATCAGGTAGGGCTGGCCTGTGTAGAGCTTTATGCAGGCATTTGATTCAGGTATTGAACACCCAATCTACTGAAACTATTGAAGACAGATGGCTATTATATCTTTTTTTTTTTTTTTTTTTTATTTATTCTTTCTTATTCCTGTTCCTTCCTNTTTTTTTTTTTTTTTTTGCTTGGTATCTTACAAGGGCGATACTGTGCTGGGTCCAGTTTCATTCTTACAGTTATATTGATGTATTGGTCAGACAGGCAGTTTCGGCACTGCAAGCACTGCACGTGAGAATGCCTGCCAGTGTCTTCTCTAGTCTTATCATTATTGCAGGTATACAGCTCAGCCATTAGTCAAAAATATAAAGGAACTCATTCTGACAGTAATGTGTTTTGACCTCATAAAACTAAAGCATCTGTAGGTTCCAGGAATCTTAACTTCTGATATGGAAAAAAATCTCTCTGTGTATATTTATCAATTTTTCAAATGCTTATATGTTGACTAGATATTTCAGATTGATGTATATGATATAAAAACTTTGTTGTTTTTTTCTAACAAAGAAACAGAAAAACTAATTGAAGAAAAGAAGACATTTGGATGTAGCCTACAAAGGAATCCTGCGTGCAGGCAGAATTAATTGGCAGAATACTTCATGATGTGCCAATACATTTAGATGCAGCAAAGTGCTCCATTTAAGTAGAGCTCTGCCACATTTCCAGTGCTTTCCCTGTCTGCAAAAAACACTTGGTAGCATGGTGGTTTTCATTTAGTCTATATGTTCCAAAAATAAATTATCATGCAATTTCTAGATGTGAGAGGAAATTCTTCCAGGGCATGTATTTCATTTTAAGGACACAAAGTGAATTGTTGGCTGGAATTACATCCTATCCTATAGCAGAGGCTCTTTGGCATTTCTCTGACTTCAGCCCAGAGAATCAAAAATTTTCAAAGCATTTTGTAAAAAAAAAAAGGAGCCTTGGTTTACTAGAGAGATAGGGCTGACATTTCTCTACCTGCAGCTGCACATTCACCTTCATTGAGGCAAATGAAGCAATTGCTTATTTAAACTACTGATAATCAGCAAGGTATTAACAACTTTACTGTAACTTAAGGCAGTTGGGAAACCTAACCAATATAATTAGACAGGCTTTGGCTTTAGAGACAAAAGTCCTGCATACTTCACTTTGGGCATCACTGCCCATGATTCTCATTTTTTTTTGTTATTGCAAATTTAACTTTTGAAATAGTCAGAGCAAAAATTTCTGTGTCATGAGGTAAACAACGTATATGCTGATTATTTCAAAATAGCCTAAAGGGTGTAGGTGTCCAGGCTTCATTTATGACTTCCTCATTCAAAAATATTATCAATCCTACTCTAAGATGTCCATCTGAGGAATGGGAATCTTGTTATTAAATGTACACTCATTTTAGGTATCTAATTTAAAACTACATGGCTAGCTTTTTCAGCATAATTAGCATTTTCTACCATTTAATAGATTCAGAGGATTGGATCACTGACCTCACTTACAGCTGTGAATGCTCAGCACTTTGAAGATTATTCAATATAATCTTAAAATGCCACCCATAAAATAGCAATGCACAATTAGTGTCTGCCTATGGAAACTTTGGTTTATAACTTGTCTGATACAAAGATGCTGCAGCAGTGACAGGACATCTTGGAAATATAAATACTGACACAGCACTGCTTTCAGAGCTAGGCTGTCTTTAGTCTTCCATTAGCCCTATCCTCTAGCCCCTCCACCAGCTCTATCCTGTGGCACCCCGAACTCCTGCAACAGATGAGAGAGAGGTCCCATCTGCATCCTTTCTGTTACTTGACAACTAGAGTAATATGCCCAGATCAAGCTTTTCCTTTATACTGAGGGAGAATGAGGTGAAAATAAATGTTGAGTTATTTAATAACTATGCTTGAATGACCTAAATTGAAAGTACTCTTACTATTGATATTTCTTTTACTTCTGCGTGCTCATAATCCCACTAACCATTCTTTCAGTGAGTACTTCATACGAAATTTTCTGAAGTTTTAAAAAGTTTTCTAAAGCATTTACTCCTCTGTCCTTTCTGTCTCTAAAGATCACATGGTATCAAAGTGAGACATGAAAAGCGCTGCCTTCCTGGACCTATATCACTGGAGCCAAGGGGCAGGAATAGCCATCACACCTGCTGTACTTGCTGGCAGGGAGGGTATCTTGGATCTGATGTGGACCTCAGGGAATGTGAGCAGGCACAGTTCCTTCTGGCTCTCTGAGCCCTGTCACAACCACTCTAGCTTGTTTTTTTCAGTTCTACCACTTAACTGTCATTGTTACATTCTTCTTTGTGGCCTAGTTACTCTCAAATCCTGTGGATGCTCCTCCTCATTGCAGGCCATCATGCCCACTGTTCCTCACAGTGTTTTCTTCAAAACAGTCTCTACCATTTCTCATTTTTTTCCCCAAAAAACTCTTAACTGTATTGCTGAGGTCCCTTCTGCTCTGTCCCAGCCAGCTAGCAGCACTGACTCTGTTTCCAAAGTTCTCCATGAAGTCTCCATCTCTATTTTCCATGACTCCGTTTCTTAGTCCTAGGAGATTGAGCTATAAGAGCCTTGAGAGTCTTGAATAAATGGTAAATGTCTCAAGGATCAGTGGGTTTTGGGAATCTCAGCTTCTGATATGGAAAATAATCTTCTCAGTGCATATTTATCAATTTTTCAAAGTCTTCAAAGGCTTATATGTTGACTAGACATGTTGCACAAATTTCTCTGCAGATGTTAGAAAATGTGTTTTCAGTGCAGACAATTCCACCTGCTATATTTCAAGGAGTTAATTCAAAGTATTGGTGTTTTAGAGTTCCCTGAAATAATAACTTTTAAAACAAGCAAAATATTTTTTCAGAACCACCCAAATCATTTTGTCTGAACTTGCAAAAGAAATCATATTGAGGTGGTTGATAGCAAAGTAGAACTTCAGTCCCAAATTGAATGATATTATCAACATGATTTTATAGTAAGAAGAATTAAATAACTCTAACAATAGCAAAGTGTAATATGAGTTCTCTCGCTCTTTTATCTCATAACTGCGATGTGATTCTGCCCATGGAATGTTTACTGAAAGAAACAGGAAGGAAGAGGCAGTTGGATAAACTGCATCCTATCATTCACCAGGCTGGGATTTGTTCCATATTGTCTGGTATGATTGAAATCAAGCAGACTCCACTGGCCACCAAATGGATACACTAGCCCCAGTGTTAAACTAGGACTGCCTGCTGTGGGAGGCAAAGACAATTCATCCCATATGCTCAATAAATTAAGGGCTTTAAAATATTCACCACTTTCACTGGACATTTAGTTTATGCTTTGTTTTAAGCATGACTGAATTGAATACAGCCTTGATGCGAAAATTTTAAGTGACATACTGTTTCTCTGAACTGTCCACTTGAATCTGAATTTACAACAAAAGGGCTGATGCATGATAGTGAGACTAGTTTGTGCTTTAGAGAAAACTAAAGTTTCCACAGTTAGTACGCCAGGCCGTATATGCCATGGAGCAAAACTTTTAAGTAGACATTTCCTCTGATTCAGGTAATTTATCTACATGCTGGAAATCAAATTAATTCATGCCGCTTTTCTGTATCAGAATGCTTTTTTTTCCAATAGATTAAAAAATATTTCCTCATTCATCTTAGACTATGTTGGATTTCTCAGCAGTCACATAGCAGTAACTTAAGCAGCCTTTTTAGCTGATTTTTATTATTTGATGGCAAGTGAAAGTGAGGAACAGGAAACAAGAAAAGAAACTCAAAAACTACACCAGTGGTGTATTTGAAATGAGTGCCGAGCACTGGAGAGGTTAAAGATACTTTTTATTTCAAAGCCAAGAAAAATTAAATAACAATTATCTGATTTATTATAGATAAGTGAGATTATCAGCCAAGACATAGTATTTCATAAAAGAAGTACCCTGGTGGCACTAACAATATCAACAATGTCAATTATAGAAACGTTAGTAACAACAAAAACATTCAATTTCTTAACAAAGGTCAACAGTAAATCTATCTAAAATACGTAAGGCTCATAAAAGTAATGGCTTTGAAACACTGACTGAAACAGATGTTCACAAAGTCAGCATTTAAACATGAAGACACCATAAAATAAATGAAGACAGGATTAATTTAACAAGTTATCTCAAGAGTAGAATAAGGAAAATGAATTAACAGTTACTCATGCAATTCAGGATACTTTTTTTCTGTAAGGTAACTGAAAACAGAACTGAAAACATTGTGTTGAATTCATTCACTAAATAAGCTTGCTGACAGCTGTATAGATCTGCATGTGCAACAAGGCAGCAGAATCTGGTGTGTTGTATCAGGAAAGAGACCTGCCATAATAAAATTACCTATCTTTTCTTGTATAAGAATGGAAAGCAAGGCTTATTCTGTCTGCAAAAGTTTCATATTGACTCAGCTGCTCCAACAGCATAGGTTCTCACCAACATAGCTTTTAGGAAGACAGAAGTCAGGAGAATCAGGTCACATTTTTGCAGAAGAGCCTGGAACATTTCAGTGTCTTCAAATAAAATCTGTCTGGCTTCTATCTTGAGGCCACCTATTTTTTTTTTTTCTTAATTTAAATGGTAAGCGAAAACTACAGAGACAGCCTATAAATTTTCATGCTGTCTGTTGGGGTTTGGGAGCTCCATTCTTTTGTTCTTTTCCTCTTGAGGAATTTTTCCCCATACTAAGGGATAATTGCTGGGTGCTTAAGAGAGACAAAAGGTCTGGCCACAGGGGGAGGGGCCTAACTGCCCTCTTTTACCTGGGTACAGGCTAGTTTTTTCTCTTGGGCTCTCGGCATTCAGAGGAGACAGAGGCTGCAGTCGGTGTGGGGAGGAGGTCGCCATCACTGCAGGATTCTGCCTTCTGCTACCTTCTTTTTTTTCTGCTGTGAGTGGGGATTTCTGCTGGCAGGAGCCGCCGCTGAGAGGGACCCGCTTCACTATCTGCTGGGGTGCCTCAGGGAGCCCAGGACCCTGAGCCCTTCTTTTACTGCAGCACCGGGAGGCAATTGCCTGCCTTCGCTGTTTCTTTGTTGCTGTTTTGAGCCTTCACTACACTGCAGTGCCGCCAGCACTGCACCCCCTGCCCGCCAACAACTCCCGGAGTTCCACTGCTGCTTCGGAGTTCGATACATCTCATCTACCACCTGGGATTTTTGTGCTCATCCCTGCTGTTCCAGCTGCTGTTCCCAGGGGTCCTGCTGGGGCGTCGGGATCGGCCGCCCAGGGGGTTTGTGAAGCCTTTCTCCCATCCCTTCCCGGCCCGGCCCAGCCGCCATTGCCGCGCGCTCCCCGAGCTCGCTCCGGAGCGCCCCCTGCAGGCGCGGGGGAACCATCGCTCCCGCCCTGCCCAGCGGGAGCCGCCAGCGCCCCCTGCCGGCCGTGAGCGCCACTGCACCGACGGGGACAGGGCCTGGCAGCCGGGAAGGGGTCACTGGGGTCTGGTCCTGTTCGGTGTTACCGACAGAGTTACTGGTGTTTGTCTGCCTTGTTATACATACAGATATATAAATAAAGAACTG
>VXAZ01007365.1:79280-91842 GCA_013399875.1 Gymnorhina tibicen
AAAGAAAGAAAGAAAGAAAGAAAGAAAGAAAGAAAGAAAGAAAGAAAGAAAGGGAGAAAAGGAAATAATACTTCTTATTTACTCGAACTAAAAGCTCATGTATTTGGAATACATTCCTCTGTCAACTTTTTCATCCTTTGTCATTCCTCTCTTGAATTTCTGTTTGAAAGGATAATATGGTATTTGACTCCCAAAAATCCAGGAACCAATGACCAAGTTTTCAGTGAAGGTTTCTGTCTGTTTATATCAGTCATGAAAACTGCAATTGGTTAAGAATGTTACAGTGTCCCACTAAACATTAGTTTTAACAAACTATTAATATGCTATATTTCATAATAAGCATTCAACTAATAAATTATGTCTAATATTAATTTAATAAACACTTTACATAAACTATTGTCCTTTCTTGTTTATTTTCAGCACTACATTCTAAAATAAGGTTTGGTTTTTCTGCTTAATTGACCCTTTTTCCTCTAGTCTGACGGAATTATAATTGTTCCCTTCTTAACCTCAAACTCTCTGCTCTTTAATTTTGCTTCATGTGTCATTCTGAGGATTAACGAAGCAGTCTTTGTGAATTGTAAACAATGCAAGTATCACAGCTTGAAAACCATAGCACTCTAACCTGTAGTTAGTAAATTACAATTTTTTCACAGTGTAAGAACAAGAGTTTTAGCTTTAATTCATACACGCTTGATTTCTTTCCATAGGAGAATGGTTATATGACCTGAGAAATTAACATGTCTAAGTACAAATTTCCACAAAGCAATTCACAAATGACACAAAAGAAGTACAAATGTTCTCTGAGCAAGGTTCATCTAATCATGATATGGATCTAAGACCTACAACCCCGTTTTTACTGAGGCACTCTGTTTTGCTGGAGTGCAGAATAATGACTTGGCACATGCAGTTTCCTTAGTACTGTATTGGGCTGCTTATAATTTTCTGCCTGGTACATTAAAAATTGCCGACACTGAGCTGTTTCTTCATCCACTGATCTTTCTCCAGTTTTGGATAGTGTCTTCAGCATATTTTATCTAAGAAGACTTCTCCAAAAGCAGTTCCTGAAATATCTGCCGGAAGAGCTTAAAGTTATTTCTTCATTACAAGATTCTGTATACAAACCAGATCTTTCGAGCTTTTTATAACATACTTTGAAAAGAGCTTGATGTACCAGAATATACAAAACCAAGCAACAATAGGCTAAGAGAAACAGCACAGAAGTATTTCACCTTAGGAGGCAATTCACTGTTTCGGTATTCAGAGCATGCACCTAGTGCATATTTACTCAGTAATTGAACACAGTGGATGAAGCCTTAATTTAACAACAGCATTGGATTCTCTTCATAGTTAACTTCCCTTGTGAAGGGTGTAAGCCTTCTCCTGAAGGATGTGCATCCTGTCCATATTGGTTTGACTGTGATACTAACTTAGTGTAGAGAAAAAGAACATTTAAAATGTCACCAACTGGAAAATGCAAGCCTACCTGAATAATAATAATAGTAATAATAATAGTAATAATAATAATAATAATAATAATAGCTGTTTTATAGGTGACTGGCACATATGCTTCATAGTCTCTCTTTATTTTTTAAATACTTTTCGTCTAATTAAATAATATACTAATTTTGGAGAATAATTTCCACTAAAGATACTGTTTTAATAATATTGCAGTTTTCCCCAAAGGATGTTTTTGTCTACCATGTTGGGTTTTTTAAACATACATGCATTTAACTTTAAAATAATTTAATTATGATGCACTTCATAATACAAAAGTAACCAGAAACTTCTGCTGAAATCATATCATAGCTTTTAGCCTTGAAAATGAAAGGCAGTCTTTGATGTCTTCAGCCATACCTGAACACTTAGCCCAAAGTGTGTTTCAATCTTGTACCCATCAGAGTTTTTTATAAATATTGTTTTTCTCATTTAGATCTTGGAAAGCTGAAAGTTATGTATGTTTATGATGATGGCCCAGATAATTGCTGGAATTTTTCAAGCTCTGTTGGTAAGCATTAAATGATTTAGATACATAGTTTATTTTCAGGTAATCCTGTAAGGAGCAAAGGGTTGGACTTGATTGTTTTTTGTCACTGTCTCCCATGTTATCCTTATAGTCAAAGTCAGGAAGTGTGGAGTGGATAAATGGTGGTGAGGTGGATGAATGGCAGACCCCAGAGGGTCATGTTCAGTGGCATAGGGTCTAGCTGGAGGTCGGTCACAAGTATTTTGTCCCACTTGGACAAAGGGACAGATGCCTCCTCAGCAGGTCACTGATGACACAAAGCTGGGAGCAGTGGCCAGTATCCCAGAGTGCAGCCATTCAGAAGGGCCTTGACAGGGTGGAGAGATGGGCAGAGAAGGACTGTCTGAAATTCAGCAAAGGTAAATGCAGGGTCCTGAACTGGGGAGGGATAACCCCAGGTACCAGCACAGGCTGGGGGCTGATCTGCTGGGAAGCAGCTCTGAGGAGAAGGACCTGGGGGTCCTGGTGGACAGCAAGCTGTCCATGAGCCAGCAGTGTGCCCTGGTGGCCAAGAAGGCCAGTGGTGTTGTGGGGTGCATTAGGAAGAGCTTTGCCAGCAGGTCAAGGGAGGTGATCCTGCCACTCTACTCTACTCTGTCCTGCCCTGGTGAGGCACATCTGTGTCCAGTTCTGGGCTCCCCAAGACAAGAGAGACATGCAGCTCCTGGAGCAGGCCTAGTTGAGGGCTATGAAGATGATTAGGGGACTGCAGCCTCAGTTATGAAGAAAGCCTGAGACAGTTAGGAGGGGGATCTATTCAATGTATTCAAGTATCTGGAGGGAGCGTGTCAAGAGGATGGAGCCTCTGCTCGGTGGTGCTGAGCAATAGGACAAGAGATAATGGGCATAAACTGATGCACAGGGAAATTCCACTTGAACATGAGGAAGAACTTTCTCACTTTGCAGATGACTGTGCATTGGCACAGATTGCCCAGAGAGGTTTTGGAGTCTCCCTCACTGGAGATCCGCAAGAAGTGTCTGGACACAATCCTGTGCCATGTGCTCTGGGATGACCCTGCTTGAGCGGGGAGGTTGGACCAGATGACTTCACTGACGGTTCCTGCCAACCTTACCCATTCTCTGATTCTTGATCCTCATGGGTCCCTTCCAGGTTGAGAAATTCTATGCTTCTTTGGGCATTCACCTTTTAATTCTTGGAGGGATAAAAGCAAAGGAAGTGTCTGGGGCTATTCAGTGCAAAATATTCTCTACTATTCCTCTTGGCCTCCAGGAAGCTTGTTTGTAAGGGTCAAGGAGAGAGCTACAATTTTATCTCTGCTTCCTTTCCCTCCTTCCCACAGCAATGAAGCAGTTATTCTGCCTCTCAAAATTTCAGGTTTTTTTCCAAAAATATTCTTTTTAATTTCTTTCCAACCTCTGATCTAGTTCAAAATCTAGTCCTCCACTTGCTTCCCTATGTATTTCCACTTGTAATAAATCTGTCTGCAGCAAGGGTGACCTCAGAGTCCTGCTTTCCAAATCCTGTTCCTGTCTTCCAGCACAGGCATCTGAAATCCTCACTGCCCCCTTGCCTCTCAGACCTTTCAGTCAGAACTCTTTGCACTACCCTCCACTTCAGGTCCTGGTGCTCCTAGAGCCCTCCCAAGCCCCAGCCTTAGTCTTTCTCACTGACACCCTGGTGCAGCCATTACTCCCCAAGAGCAGGGCCTCTGGTAATCCATCACCTTTTTTCCCTGCTTCCCACCCTAGCTCAGCCCTTGGATGCTGTTGTGCAGGAGAGGGGAAGCAAGCTTGGCTCGTATAGCCAGGGCTCTTTGACACCCAGAGCACACCTCAAACCACAGGTGGGCCAGTGACTGCTTACCCCTCATTTCCCATAGCTGAAAATACATAACACACTAAACACGTGTGCCTCATTGAAAAAAAAGATTAGAAAAAAAGCACAAAATGGTGAAAGGAAGAAGTCGGAGGAAAATATGTTATTTTTCTGGTGCTTTTCACAGCATCTTTACCCTTTATGTATAGTCTGCACTTCCTGGGCAGAGAGTTGTTCTGGAGCTACTGGTGACCAATCTTCACCTGAGGCAAATGAAGGGCACCAGTATGGGAATGGTCAGTCCTTCTCCTTCCCTTCCAATTAGCACAAGAATGAGTTTGAGGAAAGAAATCTGAGTGAGAAAAGAGAAGTAAATGGGAGGGAAAAAATACAGGGAATTGACAGGGAAAAGCTCTGCAATGACCTTTGAGCCAGACAAAAAAAAGATCACTGAGAAGTCGGAGGTGAACATTTAGAGATTAAGAGATAGAGAGGGTAGCTTGTTTCACAGGAAGCCTTGCAGCACTGTAATCCCCTATGTCTTTCTCACTGGCCATTTCTTCTGGCATTTGCTCCTCTTTGAACAAATGGAGACTCCCCAGGAGAAGGCTGCTGGAAGTGCTGCATCAGTGAGGTATTGGGGCTAGCAGCAATTCTCATTTCTCTAAACAATCCCTTTACTCAACCAGAAAGTCATCTGCTAGGCTTTTCGTCTTGTCTTTATATACTAACTGTTGTTTCAGATCTTCTGATATCACAGCTTAAATGGGTAGGGCTCTATGTGGAGGACTTTCCAACTTGGCAAAAGATAACAATCCTGCTATTCAACAAAGTGCACTTTGTTGCTTGCATAGGAACATAGATTATTTGAAATGAAAGCCCATTGTTTGGAATGCATTGCTTTTAAAATCTATCACGCCTCTCTCTGTATTGTAAGAATTCAAAGTAAATTTTGATGATTTGTCATTTTGCACCTTTTCATTGAAAACAAAGGGAAAAAATAAACCCACATCAGTTTATTTTTGTTCAGTGATGTAAAAGGTTAAATTTTCTAATTACTTTTGTCAAGTGGTGTGGCTTATGGCTAGAAGTAGAAACTAGAAGTTTTTTGGCTATTCTTTTGCTATTAGTTTTAAAGTGTTTATCATCTTTCTGTTTAGTGATATTCACCCCTGATATCTTCAGAAATCCCCTCCAATGTTATAGCTAAAGGATAAGACTCAGTGTCTAAGAAAATGGGAAGCCTGCAATCTACACAAAACATTGCAAATAAACAAGGCTGGAAACAGATTTCCCTCCTGTGCATCTTACTGAGACTGTAGCAGTATCTTCTGTTCTTTATCAGTGTAAAATAACCATTTTTGACAGTGATCTATTTACTTCAAGAAGTAGCCCAAAGTTAGGAAGGATTTTTCGAACACATGAAACTTGAGTTTATACCCATCTCCCAGTTTTCCTTAATACTGGGCCACAAAATATATCCTGTGTTACCATATGAATACAAGACAAAGATGATATCCAGAAATCTCAGGCTAACTCTTGGTGTAGCTCTAAATTGGTTCTGTGTTTGACTTGGAGATGTATATTAATTTATGGCTAGCTCCCTGGTTTTTTATCAGAAATTCTGTATCAAACCTGAGTAACACTTTTGGTGGAAAGTACATCTGAAACCACTGCACTTTTTGATAAATCTTCTTGCGAGTATTGGATATTTTTCCAAGGAAAACTGTTTTACTGATAAAGTGCTTCATAATATCTGAGGCTGAGTTGGTGCCCTCAAACACAGTTTAGTGAAAGGATTTGAGGGTAACAATGAGAAAGAGTAGGAGGTAAAGAGGACTGTAAGCTTTTATCGTATGCTCTAAGCCTGGAATTAATTGCTTGGAGCTATTTCAAGGGAATATTTTTATAGAAACATACAAGTTTGGAATTGCAGTTTTCATCATCACCATTAGTATCACAAAGCAAAGCCTCGCTAATCAGTTTGTACGAAGCGAGAATGTTGCATTTCCTCCATACAAAAGTAGTTTGAACATTAAATTTGGCATTCTCTCCTAGAGCTCTCGCTTTCTAATACCAATTTGTTGTTCTGTTCAGCATGGGCTGTCACAACAATGTCAATATTTTCAGCTGTAAAAAGCAATTGAGCCTGTGAAATTTTTCCAAAATAATGTCATTCAAGCCAGATCATATGTTATGACAAACAGTATTTTCAGTCTGTTGGCCACCAGTGTTTTCATTTCTTTTGGGATGCCTCCATTTATCTTTGTATTCTGTATGTAGAACATAATTCTGTGATATTTCTATATTGGACTTTAACTGCATACAGGTTGGAATTGGTTCAGCCAGGTTTTTTGTGTTAGCACAATATATTCATACCAGGATAGCAGAACAGTGGTGGCTGATATTTGTGTTATTGGTTTTCCATCAACTACCTGGATTTACCATGCAAGTAAACACCCACTGCTAAGCCACGACCAAGGAAACCTCTTCCATAATCCTCCAAATACTACAATTTCAGAAACGGCTGCCTTTCCCCAGAGTTAATGCTGTAGAGTGAATGGTGGCGATCTCACCAGAAAAAATACAGCAAAAGGTGTTTGAGACTAGAAGTTTTACTCCATAACAATTGAGAAAGAGTGCTGCAAGCATACGTGTTCTGGTTTACAATACATGAACAAGTGTGGTCTTTAACACTGTTTTTGAGATTACTGTCAGCAAAGAGACTGTAGAAGAATGGTTTTGCTTGTCTTTTATTTCACAGAATCATAGAATCACAGAATACTTTGGGTTGGAAGGGACCATGAAGATCTTCTAGTTTCAACCCTCCTGACATGAACATCTTCCACTACATCAGGTTGCTCAGAGCACCATCCAACTTGGCCTGGAACAATTCCAGGGATAAGGAGTCCACAGCTTCTCTGGACAATCCATTCCAGTTTCTTACCAGCCTCATAGTGAAGAAAATTTTATTCAAACTTGTTCACTTGAGCTGTGCTAATGTGACAATCATGCTCAGCAATGTAAAAGTGGTTGCTGAGAACTTCTGGTTGAATACAAGGAAATGTATTCTTTTGGTGTCCCCATGTCTGTCTTAACTTTTTATTTAGCTTTTAATCAATGGAGAAGAATTCTAAAAATTTTTTTCTCATCTGAACTGCCTCCAGAACACCATGTTCTGCAAATTACAAAGGCTCCCATCCTCCCATTGCAAAAAACATTGCCAAAGTTGGGGTTTTTTTGCCTGATTACAGCAGCTCCTTCTTATTTCTATTATACCCTCTGCCTTTCCAAGTGAACCACCTTCAGTTTCCTTGGCAGAATGATTATGCAGAAGCAACATTCAGAGTGCTACAGAGCCCAAAGGGAAAACCATGACTTTGCCGTCAGCCCTGAAAAGGGGCCGTGCAAAAAGGAATCACTCTCTGGTTTATTGTTTGTCCTCTGTTTGGAGTAAGCATTAGGCACCAAGCACATCTCTCATGCAGCCCTGGTCCAGCTAGACCTGATGATGTAGGAAGCTCTGTCTACTCTCCTGACCCATCCCCTGGTAAAAGGTAACTCCAGGGGTGCTCTTCTTCACGCAATGCTTTCCTAGTTGACAGAGGAATAAGAGAACTTCTTAAAGTATACTTCTTTCCTGTGAAAACCATGCTTTAGCACATAGATACACAACTTGACTCAAAGATACATAGCACCAAGACACAGCTTTTCTGTCTGCATCTACTGTGGTTTTGACCTGTACTTACAGCTAACCTGCCTGCATGAACACTACCACCCTCAGCAAAGGCTCTACCCTGTTGTGGCACAGGTTTGTTTCCTATCTGGAAGGAAATAGTCTACAGCCTGTTTTAAATCCTAGCAATCTCTGCCTAGTTTTAAATCCTAGCAAAGGACAGCTACTGCAATGTGTGCTCATATTTCATTGGTATGAAGCAGTCAGTTTTCTGTAGGATATATGCTGACTTTCAGTAATGCATGCTGATCTTTTTTTTTACCTAAAATACTGTCATGCACTCTCACAATTTTGTAATACACAGAAGAGTATATTTTGGATGTGTCTAGGTGATATTAAAAGATATTTAACTTATTTTGTCAAAAATGCTTGCAAGAGGAAAGCAAGAGATGTTGAGTTGAACCAAGGCTGATCAGGAAACATGTACAAAAATGCAGCCACAAGCAGGCTGGAGCTGCTAGGCTGCATGTTCATTTTCTTTCAAGTAAGTTGGTGTGCACGCTCCATAACTAGGGCTAACAGCGGCAGATCTACGGTCTCCCTCAACTCGCTGTAAAACTGTGCCTGTTGTACAAAATGTAAAACACTTCAGAAAATAATTTTCAAGAAGAATCTTTCATTCCAGCTGTCTGTGCATTTTTATGGAAACAGAGGTAATGCAAAAATGTGTAGCCAGCAATGTTAGTTCATCTCTTTTTAGAGTTAGTCTTTAAGATTTTTGTTCACATATCCAAATACCTAGTAGCAGTAACTATTGTTTAGTTGTAGGAAACCCTTTTTAATTAGGGATTTGGCTTCAAAACTGTTTTAGTTATAACTAAGACGTATTATGAGCTCAGCAGTTAACATGCGAAACACATCACTGAGATGAGTCAGGAGATGGGGAAGCCTCTTCTTCCTTCATTATACAGTTCATGAACCTCCTGTCCCACAACAGTCTGACAAACTTCTTCAAAGTTACTTACAGGTTAAAAAATGAACGTCAGAATACAATCCTTTATAGACAATAGGCTATATTCTGGTATATTGAAAATAATCCTGTTTCCCAGAGAGATCCTTTTCCTTTAATGGTGAGAGGGCAAAGTAAAGCAGGGTTCACCTGGCAAGGTTATGGCTCTGTCCGAAGAGCATATTTTCTCCATGGCAAGGTCTGCAGTCCTGTTCCCACAGCTGGCAAGACAAGAGGACCGATGCTTTTGTGTCATGGTTTTCTCTTTGCGAGTTCAGTTTCTTTCTTAGAGAAAGTGCAGCAAAGAAGAAGGAAAAAAAGTGGGAGGTGGATGATGTACAGACAAGCTTTATTAGGACAGGGCTAGGACATGAACTTGGATTTGACAGCAGAAACATGCTTTCGGGTCCCCAGCACAAAGAACTACAAATCTCATTGCACATAACAGCACTTCAGACAGATGCTGATTAATGTCAAACTGATGTAGAATGAAAAGCTTCTTTTCAGTTTGTCAGATCATGACTTTTTGATTTGGGCTGAGCTGGCCTGAAACAAAACATTCTGTTTTAATTTTTCTCATTCAGAACCAAACAGTGTCTTTTCCTTCTGTGGCAATTTCTGGGGCTTTTTTTCCCTACAGACATTTATTGAGCCTGTTTACTAATACCTGCAAAGATGCAGTTAAATAGAAAATATCTGTCCACCTCCAGTTTTTTAAGGATTGAAATCTCTGTCTAATGTCATCATAAGGCATATGTTTAGACTGCAAATGATGGAAAGCCCTCTGGAGAGTGTGGAAAGCCCTCTCCTCTGCCCTTTCTGACTTCCTGATGCTACAAAACATAATCTGACTTGCACAGCTTGACCAAAAGCTCAGCAGGGCCAGGGTATAACTTTAAAATGCCACTTTGAATCAAATCCATGTACTAGAAGGTTCTCCCCAAATGACACTTCTCTGTTCTTCTAATAATGTTGCTTTTCACTAAAATTGTGGTAGGAAAAAATCATAGAGCTTCAGTAAAAATGTTTTCAGGAGGATTTCATAAATCATTACCATTAGGATAACTTAGAAAGATAGATCCCTTGCAATACGAGAAACAATTTTGTTCCAAGATCATTTAGGCACTACCAAAAAAACTGAACTAAATTCGTGTAGTTTTGAAAACCATCTTGCAACATAAATAGGAATATGCAGTCACAATTTAATCAGGGAAACAGCAAGAGAATGTGCCACGTGTGAACTGTGGCTAAATCAGCATTTTCCTAGGAGCTGCCATTAGCTAAACAGTATTTAAACTCAGCAGAATTTGTTTCTTTTTGTTTCATGAAGCACTTCTGAAGCCAGCTGAAAATATTCAGAAAATATTATAAGCAAATCATCAGCATTCTCTAGGTACCTTTTTGCATGAAGTCTCAGGTGTTGATATTTAGAATGCTAGTTCTGGAAGTGGTCACCTATGTCATGTTAGTCTTTTTCCTCTGCTTGGAAAAACAAGAACATATGTAGATAAAATCCCTTTCTTTGACAACAATTTTGTGTTGACTTCAAGACCAGGCCATCTCCAAAGATCTCCACAGACAAAGCTGCAATTAGTTTGTATTTGCAATTGAATAAAAGGCTTCCTAGAGCTAGAAGTAATTGTGAAGACATTCCTTATTTGGCTAGTAGCAGGTTCAAGTAATTTTTGTCTATACATAGTTCTGCCAGGCCTAAATTAAGTACATGAACGACATAGAGATGTTTTACACTGTGTAAAAATACCACTGGGTATAACTTAATTTGTACATTTCTCTAGAACTAGGAGAAACATCAACATTGCATTAGAGTCAGGACAAATAATTCAGTTCTTTTTCTGGCTAAACAGACACAGTCTGATTAAATTTTGCCTAAAGATTAATATAGTCTATATATGTTTTTTGCAATATCCTTAAAAATAATAGTATTAAATTATAATCTCAGTCATTATCTGCCTTTTCTTCTCAATAAAAAAGCAAAGTTTCCTAGAGTGGAGACATTATATAAATTGTAGTGTTTAGTAATAGCAGTGTTCATTATGAGAGGCTTAATTATGGTCATCATTTACGAAAAAAGTCAGTCTTGCCACAGAAAGCATAATTATGAATGCCTCTTGTTTAAAAATTAACGAAACATTTTTTCTGAAAGTATGAAGTGTACTAGTTTGCAGGATGTCATCACTTTTACTCTCTTTAAAATAATTAATATTCATGAAAATTATATCACAAGTAATTGCAAAATTAGAGTATTTTTTATACAGCAGTCGGATATGCTTGTTTATTTACATGATAAACCATGACAAATCCAGAAAAGGTAGAAGAGTAAAAGACAAGTCATTTTTAGTTATGCAGGGATTATTCTGTATGTAGGACCAAGTTGAGCTCTTATTTACACTAGTGCAAATAAATGGCAAATTTAATTCTACTCCAATTTACAGAAGAATGGTCAGGAGCTTTCTTATTTCTAGGGACTAATACATAACGTGAGAAGCCTAAATAACAACTTACTGTGTGTTCCTCGAGGGACGATGTGCTCCAGTAGAGGAGTCCAGTGCAGTACTTATGTAAAGGGCTTAAACTGGGTTTACAAAGCTGAGATTCACTAGGATTAGTTTTAGCAAGTCAGGAGGATGGAAAGCAGCTTTTAGCTTTCAGAAGAACTTATTTTTTAATGGTTTTTGTAGCAGGCTTTAGTTGATGTGTAGATTGTACCATATAATTTCAAAAATAATGCAGTTTGTAGTGAGCTCTCTGACATTTTACATTTCAGTTTTAATTCAGCTGTAGTCACTCTGAGTTTGGCAAAACATGGATTCTTCATTAGAAGAGCCATTTTTTCCTTAGCTAACCTGGCAAAGCACATTGGAGGCTCATGCTTTTGAAACTTCAAGAAAATTATCTGGCTATGTTTGCTTTTTGCAACCAACAATATAAAGAATATGGAAAAAAAATTTTTGCTCCAGGATATCAAAGGAGTATCTTCTTTTGACCAGTTCTATCTGTGATGGTTGGCTGTGATCTCTTTTGGGATCAGAGTTTACAAAGATGATGCTCAGACTAGACTCAGAAAAGTCTCACCTTTCCGGAATAAATTAGCAAAAAAAAAATTCTGCTGGCAAAGAAAAGCATTTAGAAGCTAAAGTGTTAGGATAATTAAATGCATATTCCACAGTATTTATTTGGCATTGATTGGCTGAAGCCACTTACTGTGAAGAGCTGAATAGTTAATTCAAGTGCTAGACATCTCCTAAAGGAGATGACCTTGGGGTCATATAATTGTAACAGTAATTTATTTAGTTGAAGCAAACGAATATGTTCTCAATTAGCTTAGCAGGCATTATAATAATGCTATTGGGGTTTATATTTGCTTATGTCACTCTGCTGTAAGAATACAGTTATTGGATCTGTTTGCCTGAATTTGGAATAGCTTCCCAATTCATGATTCTTCACAGAAGAGATGTGAAGGTTTTCTCCTCCTGATTATAGGTGACCAATCCCAGTGCTGCAGATATTGGCATAATCTCTCAAGGGAACTGTGGGATATACAGCAGTACTACTGGCAGAAGACAGTGTTACTTACTTAAATCTCTCATGCTGATTTTTTTCCCCCCTAATATGTATTCTAAAATTTACCCCATAAATTGGTGCCTGATGTGAGGTTATTCCACCATTGTGGCTCTTGAAGTTTTATCACAGGTATTTTATTCTGCTGGGACATGTTTTCCCACTGCTTTAATCTGCTGTCAGAATAAAATTGGAAAACACTAATTCAACTGTGCTCTACTTCAATAATGCTGCAATACTCTGATCTAAACTTTCCAATGTATTTTTTAAAATTTTCAAATATTGATACATTTTCAGTCTTCACTGGTTGGGGTACATGCCAAAGAATGTATCATAGGCATAATCTACCAACCTGACACAGCAGCATACGATTTATGGAAAATTGCAATCTAGAGTTGTCCATTATCACCAACTACCATCAGAAATAAAGCAACCATTGTGACTTTTCAGAAATAGCTCATAAGTGAGCTGGGGAAAACAGGTCACCAGAAAAAA
>VXAZ01007365.1:91864-111223 GCA_013399875.1 Gymnorhina tibicen
GAAAAGAAATATTTTCAAGGCTTGTCTGTCTTTCAGCACTCAGAAGATTGAGTCTGTAGAGGCTCACTGTGGCCAAGAAGAGGAGCCAAGCATGACTTCCTGAGCTCTGCCAGGAGAGGTCTCTGCAGGACACACTACTGCAGGAGGGGCTGGGCTGACTCCCTTTGTGTGGTCTGAGCCTTCCCCCCTGGCAAAAAGCATGTGATGTATATTCCAACTCAACTCTATGGTTAGGATGTAGGCAGCTCAGTTTCACCACATGTTACCATTTATACAAATTAGAGGCAGGTTTTGAAATCCTTTAGTGTTTAGAAACAGACGAATCAAGTTGTTAAAACAGCCTGGCTGAGTTGGTTTGCTTCATTTCTAATAAATAACAGTCACATGCCCCAAGAAACATTTGAGTGAAACAAAAAGAACCACGTCTTCCTACCTTCCTTGTGGTATTTACAAATCATGCAAAGCACTTACACCCATGCTTTATTCTCTTACTTATACACATGCTTAAACATTTCATGGAGCAGAGCTGGCAATCACTCAGTTTGTATAAGAATAATTCCTTGACTGTTGTATTTTCCCAGTCCTGGGGAATCTGCTCCCACTGTTTTCCTGCTCGTGGGAAGGCAACACATGCACACAGCACTCCCAAAAGTCAGAGGACATTTGGTGGTCAAGGAAACTTTGTATAACCTGCTTAAAATTCCATATGATATAGAGTATCTGTCCTTCAAAGTGTACAACAAACAAAATTGTGTTTAATTTTTCTAATATTTTGCAATCAGTGATGGTATTGAACTTAGCATATAGATGCAGAGGATTTTGTAGCCTGTGCCATTTACAAAATTTTCTAAGGAAAAGATACTTTCAAAGTAAGCTCATTTTTCTCCTGTGAAGAGAAGAAAGCTCTATAAGCTGTGAAGTTGTACAACTCTGTCTGCAGAGGTTTGGGAGAAGAATTGTTTAGTTCTTTTCAGTCTCAAGCTCTCTATTGACTAGGACAATTGATAAGAAGAAAAACCAAATGAGAAATTTACAGTTATAGTAGAAAACATTTTAGGAGCAGTAAGCAGTATGTTTTTTATTTACTGGTCAGTGTTTTGAAAGAAATTGATGGCAACAGTGAATGAGCAACTTCGATCAGGATACTTATGTTGGTGTGGGAACATGGATTTCAGTGTGTCTATGGACACTGGGGCTTGGAGGTTGACTGTGATTTCCAAACAATTAAAGCATATTTTTTGTCCCTTGAGTCCATTATGATATTTCATTGTAAAAAGATTATTTAGTGTTAGGAAAACAGTAATACTAAAAAATTATCCTTCCTTTCCAGTAGAGTCTCACCCCTCTTAACCACTGAAAGGTGATTAAGCAATTTTCACTCTGTCCCAACTCTCATTCTATTCACTGTGTGAGGCCTCCTTTTGATGTTGTATTAAGGCCTTTGGGCCAAGATAAAGGCTATTGAGTCTTACAAGTTAATATGCACATACATCTTCAAATTAATAATGTGTAGTCTTCGCAACAGCTGCGAGAGCTATGGCTTGTTGCATGAAATGCCATATTCTATTGATGAAAGAACATTTTTGTTCAGACTTTCACTTCTTTGAATGGAGCAATTTTGAAGAAATCTTCTGTAGGTTATGAGTTGTGTTTTAGAGCATGTGCTGTACTACTGTACAAAAGCAGTCTGGAACACCAACGTTTACCATATGGATTTTATAGTGACTATTGTAATGTTCTGTGTGACTGCTTTATGTAAGCATTTTCGGTCTACCAAGCTCAATATTAGTTTAGATACTGGAGTAGTGAATGATGTAGATCCTATTTAGATCCAGTCTAAGTAGGCAGAGCTTCACTGACTTGGAGGAAATTGACTCCACTCTCACCAAATCTGACCATGACCACAGCAGTAATATCAAATCTCTTTATATGAGATGATCTGTAGTCTATATGTAACATGTATGTAATAGAGCACATTTATTCTATGGCAAGCCCAATATTTTAACTTGGTATTGGAAAGGCTGGAAGAGAGGGGTAGAGGAACTCTCTCCCTCACTTAACACAGGAAGAAGTACCAGAAAATCACTGAGATGCTTCCCCAGTGTTGTGCTTCTGTGATGTGTCCTCCAGGGACTCCCTACCCCTGGCCACATGCAGCCTGGAGGATGCTATCCCAATACCAGCACTGCTGCCCTCAATCTTAGTCTCTTTCTCAGTGACAGCAAAGTTCTTCACCACAATTTTTGCTCTCTGGCCTCTCCCCATTAAATTCTCTGGGCAAACAACAGTAGAAGGAAAAGATTTTCCTGCTGCTTGTGTTGTTCCATTTGCCCATGTTCTGCATTTTATGCTCACAGAAATTCTACTGACCACTGAAAAAACTGTCGTCTCAGACTGTAATCAACCACACAGGCAAAAGGGACAGAACAGCAGGGAAATTATGACATATGGAAAACCTGTGTTTTGAGTTGTGTATTGAGAAGAATTCCTCAGGTCTAGGTTTCCCACTGCTGCAGGTTATCTTTTATTGGCATTAATGGCACTTGGCAGATAAGTTTCCTTGGAAAAATTACATACCTTAGTGTCCAGGTGCATGACCAGTAACTATTTGAGGAAATCATCATGCTCATGGTGGAACAGTAGGTTTTCCGAAGGCAGAGCACGTTCTACCTCTTGGTAGAAAAGACACCTTTCATCTCTACGGTTAAGACAAGCCTGTGATATGGGAATTCAACATGATAGTCTTGCTGAAATGAAAGTGCCATGGGTTATATCAGTATATTTTTCATAAAATTCTGTTACATTGATCAATCTATGCCCTTATTTTAAAACTGAGATTAATTTTCCAAGACGCATTATGGTACCATATTAGTACTTGAAAATGTCTTATAAATGCTTATTTTGTATTCGGCGTAACTATTGTACCACTATAGAAAATGCTTCTATTGACCTTTAGAATACAAATTTGTCGGATTATCATGACTGACATATTCGGCATTACTAATTCTTGTCAAACACAGCATAACAACTTTTTAACATTCCCTTTTCTTTGCAACTGCTTCCACTTTCATTATATGAAATATAGCTGTATTATATACCCCCTCTCATTGCCTAACATGTTTTTTTCAGAGTTCAAAAAGATTTACATTTGGAGCTAAATGTTTCAGTGATTGCTCTGTTGGATTTCATTATACTGGTGTAGTTAATCAAAGCAAGTCCGGCCTTGCAACCATGATTCATTGTACGGTTTTTTGAACTTAGTCATTTATACTGAATGAATATACACATTATCACCGGAGTACCAGATTTTCTTTAACAGCCTGAACGACACTGCACTGTAGTGCCTTAGTAAACTGCTTATGCCATGTGCACACTGCAGCTGCTTTTTTATTTTCTTTTTTTTTTCCTCTTTTAGAGGAATTAATTGAAAGCCATTCTCCTTACCAGGGGAATGAGGCACTCACTGGGTGTGTAGTCAGTGCTAGGAAATGGTATTCTGTTGTGGTCCTAATGACTGCTATTTCACTATACACGGGGATATTTTCAGATCTACACACTTCGTCTATGCAGCTGGGTGGTCTGCACAATAGTCATTAATGAGAAATCCCCAAATAATCATAACATGCTCAAGTTTGGCTGATGTTTATTCAACCACATGCTTACTAGTGGAGTTCAGTTACAGGCAAGAGAACCACTGGGTTTGGTATGGCTGAGAAAAGATCTTGTGGTTTCTGTTTCTCTCCCTTGGACAATCTAATCTTGGTTTTGCCACTTCCATTGAGAGGTAAAACTCTTTTACCCTCCAAGAACCCCTAGAGGTAAAGATTTAAGGTAATAGCCTATGTTAGCTAATACTTTCTAACTATTTTGCAGAGTCTTATGCTGCCTAGCATCTGTATTTAATGTGCTGGCAGAGTTGAGTTAAAGCCTCAGCAACCTCTTTTAAATGCTATAAATCAAACACACAGAGCTATTTAGCTGCCTAGAGGTGAAGATGGGTGTTTAGTAAGATTTATCTAAATGCCTAAACAGGTCAGGTACTTAATTCCCACTGAAATCGAATGACAGTACTTCAAATACCTCTGTAAATCAAGATGCTTGTACTTCTGCCAACAATGGATTTTTGAAATGTGTTAATACCTGCTATTGTCATAGTTTTATTCTCTGTCTGGACTGAACACGTGACAGTCACACGCTTTTAGTATAATGTGGAGGAAAGTAGTACTAGCAAAACCAGTTTTGACAAGCGTCTAGATAAAATTCAGGCACAGCTGACTGTGGTATCTCTGTATTCCTAATCTCTGTTTATGCACAGCTGGCTTATTACAGCATACTCTGTGGTGTTGATCATTTCCATTACGGACAAAACACACTGGCTGTTAGGTGTTAGGTGTGACTGAGTGAGATGCCAGTCCGTGTAAAGAGAACAATAGGGATTGTCCACTTTGCATCAGATGCTTAGCAAAAGTAAATGTGGCAGGAAGGGAAAAATTATTAATCTTGCAGAGATTTCAGTATGTTACTGTTCTATGAAAACTGATGCCACCTTCTAAGCTTGATTACTGTAATTTTGCATCCAGTAGGTTAAATGGTTATAAATTAATTGGATACTGTTATATAAGATTTCCTTGATTAGAAGGATCCTCCACTTATTTAAAGCCCCCCCAACTGCTCCTCTGACACAGCTCCTTTTAGCCTTTGTCATAGAAGAAGTATGTTACAAAGTGAGAAGTGATTTTCACCTCCTCAAGCAACCCTGAGGACAATGGTTAGACAGCACAGCATGGAACAAAATCAATTTTGAGGACGACTATTGGGTGGCTGTTGTTACTGTCATCAGCCTAGTTTGCCACTGCCTAGGAACTATTTTTCATCTTAACAAAAAGTACCCAAGAGCATCAAACAATTACAAAAAGGGGACACAGAAACAGTATGCAAATCTCTGCCCCTGGGTTTGTCTTTGTGTCCTCAGCGTCACTTATCTGCCCTACCAACAGCATATTGTTAATTCATTCGCCTGTCTAAAAATGAGATTGTATATTGTGTTGGCTATGTGATAATGACAATCCTCTTTTGTGTTTGCTTTCTACAGACACTTGAATGATTGCCTTTTACTGGCACAAATGGTCATAGAACACATGCTCCCCTATCACATGCAGGGGTATTCACTAAAAACTAAATGTCATAGTCGCATGTGTAAGTATTTCTTTCAGAAGTATATGCTTGTTGTTCTACTGCATGAATAGAAAGAATACCTTGTGACTTATCTGGCTCATTACAACTAACCAGCCCAACCAAGTTGTCAAATATTTACATATAATGGTTTTGGATTAATCTACATGGTTACTTTAAAAAAAATAATTTCAAATAACAAATTAATCTGGGAAACTATGAGCTGTTTGCAAAAACAAGGCAACATGTGTCTGATGAAATATTCATTGTGAATTATTCACCAGTCTCAAACTGTAGTAAGTGTTAAGATAAAAGATCTGTAAACTCATCAAACATTCAACAAAATTCTCCAAGCCTGCTGCTTTTTTTTTTTTTTTGGTCATGGCATTTCTGCCTATGAAAATATATTCATGGATTTGCAAGATTCTACATATTTTATGTTTATTTCCTGAATTAACAATTATTCAGCAGTTAAAGCAAATCTATATTTCCAATAGATCTGTGCTGTTCTGTTTTATTGCTTTACTTCAAAGACATATTAGTGTTGCACATTGATTAATACTTCTCAGAGCACATAGCTTAATTTCTTCCCAGTGCATATGATTCCCACAACAAAGGAGAAGACAATCCAGCCTTCCTGATATTAAGTAAAAAGGAATGCAAGTAGGAGGAAGTAGTATATAAATATTAATTTATCTTAATCCTCCTTATGATTTTATAGGATTAATTTACTCACAGGTAGAAGTTTTGTTATCTCTACTGAGTCCTGACTTGAGGGCATGCATTGTCCTCATACAGGGTGTTGGGCTATTTGCTTCTGGTGAAACTTCACCCAAGGTACTAGGACTTATGTATGTAAAGATAGCTGGGAACTTTCCTATGGATCCTAATACAGTAAAGATACACCTGCATAGATAATCTCTACTGCAAGCACCTCGACTGCATTGTGATGAGTAGAATACATAGTTTTAGCAATTTTTTTTTAATATCTAAACAGTGGAATATACAATTGCTGACTTTTCAGACCTCAACCATCATTCAATTAGATTGTTTTCCGCAATAGAAGTTTCACCACAAAAAGTCTGACTACATAATTTCCTGATCTCTTTATAGGAAGTGATTGTATTTTATGATAGGCTAGAAAAGGGTTTATTGGGGAATAGATAGCCTTCTTAGATGGGTTTCTTGAGAGAAGAAGTCCAGCAGATCACTTTAAAGATTGCTTTTTTAATAAGAAATCCTGCACATAGTGACACTCTGATAGGAAATACAGCATGGATTTAACAGAATAGCATCACCCTTTTTTGTAAAACACACAAAGAATTATACTACTTTACCTCCAACATTACTGAGTAGTAAATAAAATGTGCCACTGAATATGAAATTACATGTTTTTAGAGCATTTAATTGTGAATACACAGATTTTTTCAGGAAAACACCCCCTCCCCCCAGTTCTTCAGAAATGTGACTTCTGAAATCTACAAATTAAGAAGCGGCAGGAAAAAAATCCATTACAACTCTTTTTTTTTAATATATTGATAGTGTGGGAAAAAAAGTCTATCTAAACATTTGGGAAGATGCTTAAAGTGTGTACACAAACCCTAAAGCAACAGTTCGTAACTTACCAGATGGAGATACTAGAAGGCGGCTTGTAAGGCTTGATCTATTGTGTTGAGTGCTTTGTTATTGGTCATTTGTGTTTGTTAAAGATGTTCTAACATTTTACCGTCAATAACAACAGGATCCTGGAGTCAGGATCACTCCAGCATTGTTATCATTTACTAGGATAGATGCAGGCTGCATTTCTAGACACATCCAGAAGCACTAAGAGTGAAAAGGCATCCTTCCTAGACAGCACAGCTATGTGCTAGTTCCTGGTATAGTATTTCCAGGCACTTAAGCACAGAGTGTATTGGTCTCTTACTCACTCATTCATTCAGATGTATTTATTTAATTAACGGCATCTATAAAAATCAAATGCTTACAAAGTGCATGAGGAGACCTCACGTGGGATGAGTCACCTTCATCTTGTTTCGCCCTCAGTAATCCTCCTATTCGACTCATGTTAAGAGAAATAAGCCCTGCTTTTCAAAATGAGACATTTGAAAATAGACATCTAATGGTACAGAAATGTGTCTTACTAATTTTGTATTCAAGGTACATGTACATATATGAATGATCATTTCAGATAAACTAATTTTCACTAAGACTGGCTGTAACTTAAGAAAATGTTGTTTTAAGATAAAAATACACTAAGCACCACCTGTATCCTCTGGTTCACTGCATGAAATGGGAAGCACGTCAGAATACACCTCAAGGTATTACAAACAACATATCCTCCCATCAATTGAATGTCAGCATCCTACAAAAGACTTGCTGCTAAGACTACATCAGAACAGGAAAATCCCTTTAAAATGATTAGAGGTCTTAATAATGAAGTTTTAAAAATGAACCTAACCTGAGAAGAGACAAGCCATGTCCATTTTATAAGCTTCATGATGTGAAGTCTCCTGAGCACTACCTGCATGCACAAAGCTGTTGAGTTTCCTGCCATTTTAAAGGCCATATTTTAAAAGTCAGGTTAATACAGGAGGTAAGACTGCAAACCAGCCTGAGCAAGCAAAGGATAAGAAGAGATGAACAGATCTCTCCGTGTTTAGGAAAAAGGGAAATTTCTAGAGCTGCAGTATTTTCTTTGGAGGCAGTACTGTTCCTAGATATTACCAGAAAAAGACAACTTTGAGGTTGAGTGACTCAGTGTGAATGGCTGTGAAGACTGGCTCAGGCTAAGGCATGATAAAGTGGGAGCAGTAGAATTTAATGCAAGGCCAGCAGGTGGGTGCCTCCTTGGGAGGTCCTCACAGATGACCCCACATCTGAAAACCTTCTGTATATGTTTTATGTGAGTCAATTGAAAAATTCATCTAATTTAATAATCAGCACCTCCTTAAGTCCTTTTTTGAAATGGATCAAGGGATACAGGAAATAAAGGATGCCACACAGAGAATAAAGAGAGAAGGAAGAGACGGAATTAATCAATGCAATTCTATGCTTTGGTTATTTTATCAAAAAAAAAAAACAACCAAACAAACATGCAAAGACAAAACATCCCAAGAATACCTTGCATTTATTTATTTATGTCTTAGCTTTACTTGTTTCTTATAGAAATAGTCTGTGTTGCATTAATATCACTATGAGTTTATTATTATTTCATTTTTCCAGAAAAGCACATTTATTCTCTCCGACCAGGGGAAAGTATGCTTAAAGGTGAGCTATTTGGGCAGGGTTTAGCCCTTTCTGTCATATGCTTCTGCTGTGCTTATATTAATTTAAATGTGTAAGCTGCAAAATTATTTTAGCAGTGTAAAGTTTTTCTTAGTCCTAATAGAAGACAAAAGACAAAAATGTCACCACTGTTAAGGAAACTTCCCTGTCCAACCATCCAGGAACCACTCTGGCAGTCACTCTCATGCCACCTGAACTGGGACTGAGGCCCGTTTGCAGCTACAACCTCACACTCACACAGCCAGAACAGGTTTCTGTGGGCGTAAACCCACACTTCCACAGAAGAATCTCAGACATCTTGATCCTTAAAATAATTTAATCATGGTGCAATCACTAAATAAAAAAAAAACCTGCCTGAGACAGGCGCCTCTGAATGGACCCTGAAAAATGGATCCCCTGGGATTTTATACCCTCAGAGTCTAAGGAAGGGAAAACCTGTGACTCATCTGCTCCTGCTGTGTCTCAGTGTCCATCCACATGGCCAGGCCACAGGTCCCTGAACTCTTCATTACGGAAAGGCTTGGCAGTTCCCAGGCTCTTGCCCAGGGCTCTCACCCCACAGAGCTCAACCTGCAGCTCCCACTGCAGCTGCACCCAGACCTACCTGCACTGAGCATATTCCTCAGAACTCACCACCCTCCTCCACCCTAGACACTTTATCCTAGGCATCATTAAGCTGGGTTTAATTTCTATTTACTTATTTTTCTCCAAATCTCTTGGGCCCTGTGCATCATTATCTTCAATGAACATCTTTAGTAAACAGGACATTTAAGTGTATCTGTGTTCTGGCTTGTTGCAGTTGTTTAACTGATTGGATCACATACTGCTTTGATCATTTAAAAGAGAAAATGTTTTTACAGCAAAATATCCTGGAATGTTTTGCAGCAGCAGACTAAGGAGAGAGTTGTATTTGTTTTGTTTATTTTCTCAGTGATATATCAGTTTTCAAACACCTTGGAGATTGCGGAATCCCTCCCACACACACACACCTTCCGATCATCTTGACTTTGAAGGTTCAAGGTTAATCACTTCCATTGCATAAAGAATTCATTTTTCCTTATGATGAAGAATCTTCTGAGGTTAATTTGAAATGCACTTGAGAGTTAGGGCCTGCCATGGACTACTTCAGGTTACACCACACATGATCTTGAACCTTAAATCTCTTGGTTTGTTGCTGGTCTAGGATAAGACAACTGTATTACTGATACCTATAGACAAGATTGGTGCTTTCTGCATTCTTGACAGTTCTGTAACTTTGGATTGATCTTCAGGTTTGAATATAAATATATTGTTCATTTGATGAAGTTTGCAACAACTATAGAAACTTGAAATTTTTGCCTTAGTGGTAGAAAGAAATAAAGTGATTGTTTTGAGCATAAATCCATGCATGCTTTAAGTAAAACAACAGATCAGAATATTGAAGACTGGTTGTTCTATATCATATAAAGATTTTTTTATGTCTCAATATGTGGGAATTGAAATTGGATTAGAATGGATTTGGACTGCCCACTGTAAAACAGCATGCAAGTAGCAGAGTGAAGTGAGGTTAGTCACCTTCGCTCCACCAGTCCCCCCTCATCCCAACTACTAGACACAGATACTAGCCAGCTCTTCATGCTGTGTATTTTATAATAGTCATATCCCATTGCCGTGGTTTGAGACTGGCCCAACGCCAGGCACCCACAAGAGTCGCTCGCTCACCCCATACCACAGCTGGGCAAAAGGAGGGAAAAGAGGAAAGGGTTAACGGAGGCTTCATGGGTGAGATAAGGAAAATGGGAGAAATATTTCAAGGGCAAAACAGGCTCAGCCTTGGCTGCTAAGTGAAATTTATTACTGACAGAATCAGAGGAGGGTAATGAGAAGTAAAATAAGCCCTTAAAACACCTTGCCCCTGCAGGCCCTCCCTCCATCCCACCGACAACACAGGGAAGCAGAGCAGGGGGATTTTGGTCAGGCCATCACCAAGATTTTCTTCCGCTGCTCTGGGAGAGCCCTGTGAGGCCGTGGGGTCCCTCCCATGGGAGACAGTTCTCCATGAATGTCCCAGTGTGGGCCCACTGTCACGAGCAGCAGCCAAACCGCACCTGCTGCAGCGTGAGTCCCTCNGCTGCAGGGGCACAGCTGCTTCATCATGGTCTCTTCACCACAGCCTGCAGAGGAATCTTGGCTCCGGCACCTGGAGCGCCTCCTCCCCCTCCTTCTCCACTGACCTTGGTGTTGCCATGTTGTTTTCCCTCACATATTCTCACCTCCTCCTCTTCTCTGACTAGAAGCAAAAACCCCTGACTTTGTTTTGATTTTCTTTTTAAGTATGTCATCACAGAGGCGTTACCACCCTCTCTCATTGGCCCAGTTATGACCAGCAGCATGTCCGTCTTCAGAGCCATCAGCCATTGGCTCTGCCGGACATGGTGGGAAGCTCCCAGCAGCTTCTCACAGGAGCCACCTTTGCGGCCCCCCTGCTACCCAAAACCAGGCCGTGCCAAACCAGTGCACCCATAAAGTTCTAATTATTGGTAAGTGACATGATACCACATTTCCAACTCGAGTTTTCTAATGAAAATCATGTTGGTTTTATGTTTGGAATATTGGCCCACAGTCCAGAAGAAGTGAAGTTTTAGGGTCAAATCCTAAAAATAATAGAAGCTGAAGAACTCCATGACCAGTGCACACTCTCTCTCCCACATGCATGGGGGCATTTGCTCGTCTGCATGTTGCTTGCAGCTCCGGTAACACAGACAGGCACTTTTAATCAGATGTCAATTTTTGCATATGCTACTTGGAGCCTTTGCTATTAAATTCTGAATGCAAAAACATTGTTGATTGTACTCTCTGTATGTGGATATTCAACTAATATTACTAATGAATCACTTGAGCTTTCTTTTGTGCTGAATCTCTAGAGTGTTTTGGGTGAGCTTCATATCTAAGCACAGTGAATTTGAACAATGCTAACAAATCCAGATGGTAGGTTTTTACACTAATTTTGCTTAACTATAAGTAGCTGCTCAAGAGAGAGAGTCAAAGAGTGAATACTTGTGGAATTAGGCCCTGTATATAAAGTCTTCTTTCTCAGGGATTTCAGCAGCATTAATTAATTCTCATCATCCTGCTGTGTGTAGCTAAAAATTTTACTATCCCCATTTTATAGATGGATAAAATTAGTCATATAAAGGTTAAGTGATTTGTGCAAGGTCATGTAGTAACTCTGTAGCAGGGCTGAGAACAGAATTAGAAGTCATAACCTGTGTTACCTTGGGCTAATGACAAGTCCACATGCCACGTGTTATCCTTTCATAAATGACACACACTCAGATGAGGACTGACTATAAATGAAGTATCTAAGAGATTCTTTATATAGCTATTCATATTGTATGTATCATAAAGGGGTTCAGGTGCACCTGATGAAACATTGAATTCTCTGAGTTGAGAAACAGCCTTGTCCTCTTCAGGTCCATACTTTTCAATTGGTGAAATGCATAACTTGCATGGGCAAAATGAACTGTTTATCATATGCTCAGTTGATCCTAGTGCTTGTTGAAAAAGTCTGTGTACAAAACTGTAGGGAAGAACAAGTCAACTAGATTAGAAGAGTCAAAACAATTTCCATGGGAACATCTGAAATGAAATTCTTCCTTCCATCCTTTAGAGACCATGAATGCCTTGGGTAGTCTGAAAAACAGAAGTTCTTGCAGAGTCCAGAGTGAGCAGATTTTCCAAATCTCTGAAAGAATGCAAATAGTCAAGAAAATATTCCATTGCTGCAACACATTATTTCCTACAGTTGCTATCAATGCTGAACCTAACATAACTCTGTCTGTCTCATCTATATAATTCAGCAGTAATTGTATAGCTTTAGGATAGACATCACACTTCTTCTTGCTTCTGCTTGTCACTGAAAAAAAAAAGTGTCTGTGTTAAATGACATGGCCCTGACTGGACCTGTGGTGGTGGGGTGGGGAAACCATGACATTCAAGGCATTCATTTATGAAGAGGAGAAATTATGTTTGTCAGGTTCAGATAAAGCTTATTGTTTCAACCTCGAGAGAACAAAGTACAGATCCCTAATAGCTTGGCAATTTAAAGCAAAACAAAATGCAAGGGCAGCAAAAACAGGAAGGAAAATTTCACTGCTTTAAAATAATTTAAATTTTACTTAAATGTAATTAAAATTAATCATATAGGAACTGGCTGAGTTACTAATTAGAAATAAAGTGTCAGATAGTACTATTGCAGGAGTTTAGTAGTCAGAGGTCAGTGATGTGTTTTTCTAATTTGCATTCTGATTGTACTCAAAAAAGTCATCAAGATAAGGACTGAGTTATCATTTTTCTTTTTTTTTGATATGTATTGTACTAGGCACAATGAAAACACATAATAAGAGCAGTCCCTGCCAAAAGACCTTACAGTTAAAAACAGTTAGTGGGATAATAAAAGGGTAAAGTAGTATCTCAGTGGTTTCATTTCCTTCACTTTTAAAAATTCATTTATTGTCATTTTTATTACAGTAATGGGGAATAAGGAAGTTAAAAATGGCTGAGGGAGAGGAAGAAACAGCAGAAAATTAATTAGAAAGGAAAGAGGACACCAGAGTGGAGGTGTGGCAGGAGGACTGAAAGTCAAAAGCAGAATAGGAGCTTAGCCGGCAGTGAGGGAGCCAGATGAAGCCAGGTTAAGTATTTTAGAGTTGCTGTGGGAAAGGGGCTTCCCTATGAAATTTAAAAAGGGCAGGGACTCTCAGAAGACTCAAAGAGCTCTTTCTTCTGAGCTATATTGTCCTAGTGATGAACACCACTAAATTTGTAACACCAATTAGCAATGGCAGAAACTTCAGATTAGTTCTGGTGCTGATGTTTTGGTTCTCCTGGTTACAAACTACTTTGACCCTTCCAGCCTATATACCTGCCCCCAAATTGCCTGCTTCCATTACTTTTAACAGTTGCAGAGATACTCTATTGTTGGGGTGATTTTGTTTTATTAAGTGCATTTGGTCAAAAATATAGGGGGGAGAATGGAGAATGCCGATGGGAAGGGAGGTGTGCATTTAATATATTGATGTGAGGCCTATAAGATCAGAGATAAAGCACAACCATTACTTTCTCATACCTTTGCATTACTAGCCATTACTGAATGACATGGTGCAGAAAGGCTGTTAGAGAAGGCTAATGCCTATACAGCCGGTGTAATGAAGAAATGGGAGGTTTAGGCACAGGAAACCACAGCTCCAACAGAAGGAGCTGAAAAGATATAGATAAGATTAGTGACATATGTAAAGGCACAGATAATGTGTGACAGAGTCTGCCCAGCTGAATAGGCTGAAGCCAGCAGTAATAGGAAGTCCATGTTCTCCCTAATCCTCCCAGATAAGCTGTTCCATCCAGAATTATCAGCCAACAATCTTCAGGGTATCAGGCTGAAAATGAAGTTTCAGACTGCTTTGATTCCTCATCCATAAATGAGAAAGTGCCTGAAGGATCTTTATTTATTCTCGCTCCCTCCGAAACACTCTTCAAAAAGTGCCAATATACTAGCAACAGATGCATAAAGCCTTGCTTACTTTGATTGACAGAACATGATATAAAGCAACTCTCACTTGACATTTCAGTTTCATAAGGCTTCAAGCAAGTGTATGTGTGTGTGTAACTTTAAAACTTCACAAGGAAAGGAAAGGGAATATATGCAAACTTCGAGAAAATGTTTTCTGAATAGAGTACAACACTTCCCTTGTTTCAAGATCTTGTATGACAAGTAATTTCAGCGTATTGTTTCAGTCCTATGTTTATTAAATGGCTACAATATTTGCACTGTTGGTTTTCGTAAACTTTCAAAATAATTGATATATATGTCCCCAGGAAATATGTTTAAATTGAAAAGAAAAAAGGAGTTTAGAAAAAACTTTAAAAATATGAATCAGCATGAAAAGGAATATGGATTCATGTATTTTTAAAAAAAAATTGTCAGAGAGGTAAAGGAAGAATTTTTGTTGGGTTTTGTGTTTCTGTTTGATACAGGGATGAAGGGAGAATATTGGAACCCACCTGTAGCATGCGTGTTTTCCTGATGTAACTACTATAGTCTGACTGCCCTGAGGAAGTCATCTGGGCGATGGTTATGAGAAGCATTTGCACTTTGTCCTCATTAGTTTTTATGCTTTAATACATTTTTCTATTTTTACACATGGTTTGCCTGGAGCTTCCAGTGACAATATATTCTAAATACATGAACACTCTGGAACACTGACAAAGCTCAGGGATTAAAAAATTTGTACCTGGAGAGAAAGGAAACTACTTGAAAGAATCTATAACCCTCAACCCTTTATGATAGGATGCATCTGCTCTTCCTAATGAGGAATGCTTTTCACCTCTGAAAGAAAGAAAAAAACAAAAACCCTCTGTGTGTAAGTTTTGTTGGGGAAAAGAACAGAACCATGATCAAAGGCAACTGGCAGGTTTCTTACTTTTTGTTTACAGTGGGCGACCAAGATAATTAAATAAAATACGACTAGCGGAAGAACATCAGAAAAGGGAAATTGTTCCTGAATATTAGCAGGAAACTTCAAAGAAAGGGTGAAGAAATGTAGATGAAGCATTCCAACTTTTCTTTCCTCTGGTTCCATTTTCCCTACAATAAGCTGTAAATTACCTGCCTCCAAACCTTAAAAATTGCTGTTTGCACCTGTTAATCAAATATCAAAAAAAGCTAATAATTTTTGCAAAGCTACTAATATTTCAGAATACTAATTATAAGACAAAATAATAAACAGCTAATCTTTTCAGAAATAACCATGATTTTCAGATATTGCAAGACTTTTTAAAGCACTAGCTTTTCCAATGCTACTAGCACAACTTTTCTATTTTCTCTTACTCTTGCTTGACCCTATTTAATGTAACAAAGATAAGTGATTGAAATGTCCCGTGCTGTATATTCCTACAGGGAAATATAAAAGGAGATTTCTTTCTAACCCTAATTGCAAAACAGTTACATTTTCAGGAAGTATATGTGAGTTTTGAGAACACTAAATACTTTCCTGATTGGTTCTCCATAGTGTTTTTCGTTTTCCATTTTAATTCGTTCTATTTGTTGTATTGTAAAGAATTTCTCTTTACCATGTCTGTTGGTTAACCTGTGCCGAAGAGTGGTAGCAGGTCATTACCAAATCACTTACAGGAATACACTATAAAATCAATGCCCCTGTGACTGAATGTAGGGACAAGACTAACAGAAATCTCCAACCCAAGGAATCCTGAGGGAAAATCTGGGCATTGGGGAATGAATCTCAGCTAAAGAAGAATTAAAAAAGGAAAGCAGTACAAGTTCGAAGAAATGTAGGTTTAGAAATGGATACTTCGTCTTCAAATGCAGACAAAATGTGTCTTTATTGTCTTTTCTCCTTTCTTGTCCTTCACAACTGGACCATTCACATCTTTTCTGAATTCCTAAAACTGACAACCTAGAAAATAGGATACCTATGCCCAGCTTTTCATCACAATATATTTCAGAAAACCAGAAATGTAGTTTTGTTTCTGCACTCTTAACTGTAAGGGAGTAGGAAAACTGTTCTGTTACTAGACTTCTGTTTGCTGAAACATAGTAAGAAGAAAAATAAATTAATATTTACAGTGTTGAGTGTCCAGTTGAACACTGCAGAACAGCGGTGGGGAGTAATGTCCACATTCATGTTTGGAGTCATGAGACTCCACCAAGGTCAGTAGAGATTGTCCTTACTCAAATGACTTTGGAATTGAATCCTTTCAATGTATCTTTAGCCATGTTATCAATTCAATTAGTGGACTTCAACAGACGTTGGCCTTTTTAATACACAGGTGGCAGCCCTTTTAAGTGGCCTAAAGTCAAGTCTGTAGGCATTGCTTAATAATTTTCCTCAGCTGCAGATGATTCTTTGTACATTGTAGCTAGACATTTGTCTGTGGACATGGAAAAATGCCTTCAAGTACTGTATTTATTTTTAAGTGAATAGTATTCCTCAGCCATGCTTTAGGATGAATTTCAACTGGCTGAGGGAAAAAGCACAGTTGGAAGGTGGCTCTTTGTGTACCAGTGAGTCCCCACTTTGCCCATACATCACAGATGAGAGAGGGCAAAACAAGAATAAAGAGATTAAGGGGAAACGTATAGGTCCTGTTGATTTTAAGCAGCCGTTTGAAGACATTATTTTCAGGACAAACAGGACATGGAAAGGATTAAGATATCTCAAAGCCTTATGGCAAGGCTGTTTCCTCCACCTATGTGGGTACGTTAGACAATGAGGTGAAAGCTGGTAAACCTCCCCTTGTTTGTACTGCCCAAATTTAGTTAATGTAACTGACGTCTCCAGTGTCTTCTGCATGATGCAAAATACTTTCTGGAAGTGCTGACATGCTGGCACAACCTGTATTCCAAAAAGGAAAAAACAAAAAAAGCAGAAAAAGAAAAAACACCCAAACAAACAAACAAAGTGGAGCTCCAGCAAAGAGCTAAAGAGTTAAATAATTTGAAATGCCACACAAAGTGCTCCCACAGTTTTAAAATGTTAATCAGTTATGAAAGTGTAAGTTATCCCCTGCTGATAAAGAAAATGAACACAGGAACACAGGAAAAATTGGAGTTTCTGAATTAAGAATCTGTGTGGCTTTTCATCAACACTTGGTAGGCAATCCAGCGACTCAGGCCTGTCATCCAGCAGACTGGTATACAACTCTGCATTTTGCATTATATATGCATTCAGAACCATGATGCCTACCTGTGTTGCTGTGGTGGCCATTTTTACTGTGCAGGTGCTGGGGATGACAAAGGAGAGCATTGAGACATTTAGAGGTCGCTCTGAAAGTGCCTGAACTCACTGATTGCTTTCATTGCCAATTACCATGATTCTAACATAGACAGTCCTAAGGGAACTATCACCTGCTCTACATCCTTTGCTCTGGCTGATTTAACTCAAGTGGAATAAGAGACAAAGCAAACGGGAAGTTATTACTGCTCTGTGGGTATTTGCAGAGAGGGATCCTGGATTCCCATCCTGCCACAGATGCTTCAGTGCAGAATGAAGGGGAGATCTCTAAATTACATCAGCTTTACCTTGCAATACAGGTGCAAAGAGATTTTGTCATTAATTTGTTTTGGGTTTCCTTTTTTTTTTTCCTCAGCCTGACTTTGTCTTGATATTTTTGGTTTTTAGAGCTTAATTTGATAAGGTATAGCATGAGGACTGAGAATGATTAATTCTGAAGGAACCAAGCTGATGAGAACCCAATTCAAGGAGAAAGTCCTTAATATAAGAAGCACATGGTATAGTTTTTCCTGTTGATTATCTATTATGACAAAGGTGGGAGAGAGGAAAAACCAGCAAATATATGGCATATTTTTTTCTTTTGCTGCAGTCGAGAAGATGCCTTAAACTTCTTGTACAAAGATGAAAATACACAAACCAGACTTTTCTCATTTAAAACTGGCATTTGATTTCTGCTTGTTTATTTTAAATATGTTTCATTTTATAAATTCAAAACTTGTAAGCTCAGAGTGGGATGCCTCTCATGGCCCCAAGCAAACATCTCTGATTTTAACATCCTATTATGCATGGATGAAAAGCTAAGCTAATAACTAATTTTCACCCTCACAACACAGCCATCTCTGACAAGATTAAAAGCCATTGTTTCTAAGGGATGTTTACTAACAGTAGCCCAAAGTGGACAAGTAGGCAAGTCAGGAAGCAAAGTACGATCCTGCATTAGAACATTAGAACCAGGCAATTTTGGCACAGCACATAAGAAAATACACCACATTCAAAAGAGAGGAAAGGACATGGGCAGAGACCTCATCATATTAATGAACCAAGAACAACAGAGGAAAAGAATATGAAGGAAATGCCTAAACGATTTATAAATGAGCATTTAGTTTCATGCTGTCTGTGAATATTGCACAATCTTTCTTCATCTTTATGCCCAAACTGTGTTGTGTATCACCACAGCATATGTGAGAGTGTGTGTAACAACTGCGTAACAGAGAATAAGCTGTATCTCTCTTCTTCTGCATTCATACGAGCTCACATACAGAAATTTACCTCCTTATAGTGAAATAATGTAAATATTTTTCATCTTGCTAAACCACTTAAGGAGCTCTTAGTAGAAACAGAAATGGTATAGCTGGTCATGTAAACCATTGTTCAGCTTCTTAACAATTGCTGTGGGTGCACTGCCTTTTAGCTTAGAAAAAATACATATCTGTTTGTGGTCACTAAAGACACTATGGTACTTTTTATGGAGATGCTTGTGAATGTCAAAGTTAAATTGTAGCTTAAGTATTGAGGTCTACCTAAACTTCCCCATGTGGTTTGTCTGAGGCTGTTCTCTGTTTCCTTTTCTCTCCAGGATGGCCATGCAGTGCAGCTCTGAATGGCCTAATAATTATCTCATTTTATCTTGTGCTGTATGTGGCTGCATCTCAGTGGAGAAATTAAAGATTAATTATACTCATCCATGTTTTCCTAGTTTTGTTTTGTTTTGTTGTTTTGTTTTATTTGGTTTGGGTTTGGGTGTTGGGTTTTTTTGTTGGTTTGTCTTTTGTGTTTTTTTTTCCTGAAGTGCTGTGCACCTTTAGAAGTCCACTGAGATTTCAGGGCTGTAAAAATTCTCTTACTCATTATCATTACTAGTAACACAAAGATGCTATTTAAATAGAAAACAAGGGTAAAAGTTCTGAATAAAAGACATCAAGAAACTCCCCTGATAATTACTGATGACTGCAGGTGAAATTTAACTGTAAGGTTGACACATAAATTGAAATGGACATTACCAGACACTCTGCAACTTGTGATGTATCTTTTAGTGGCAGAATAGATAACAAGATCAATTGCTCATTTCAGCTGAAGAGACAAGAGTGGCCTAGACACAAAAAAAAAAAAAAAA